>VDFB02131373.1:101287-168714 GCA_007258455.2 Sequoia sempervirens | reverse complement strand
CTTCTATGCCAAAGTTCACATGAACTTGATGAATCATGCAATAAAGCCTGAAGTGGACGGGTGAAAAGTCTGTAGAGGCTCTCATGTCGAACTCCAATCACCCGAGCAATCTTGATATTTGAGTTCTTTGGCCATGCAAGAACTTTACCTTCTAAAAAAGCAACTTGGTACCCCTTGTCCTCCAAGGCTGAGATAGAGACAAGGTTTCGCTTGATACCCAAAACAAATAGAACATCACTCAACTGCAAGGAAATGTCGGAATCCAAGTGAAGAGAGGAGGTCCCAACTCCTTTCACAGAATAACTAGCATCATCTCCAATAATTACTTGAACACTAGAATCTCTCTCCACCAAATCAGTTAGATACTCTCTATATCCGGTGATGTGGCGAGAGGCACCACTATCAATCAACCAAGTATTGTTGTTGGTAGGCACATTGCTTGAAAAAGCAAAATAGAATAGAAAACCACCTAAATCCTTTTGAGGAGAGATCTCACCCACATCTACAATTGAGGCCTGCTGCTTAAGCCTGGTTGGACAATCCTTTGCATAGTGACCATACTTGTCACATCTAAAACATTGAACACGGTAGAGGTCCTTCTTCTTCTTCAATGCGGGAGCACGATCTGATCCTTTATCTCTATTCCTCTTGAAGTATCCTTTTTTCCCTTCTTTTCCTTTCTTCTTTGAGGATTGAGCGGCAAGAACATGAATATCTTCATTTGTAGAGCTTTGACCAATGCCTCTCGCAGCCAACCTTGATTCTTCTTGAATACAATCTGCTCTCAATCAATCAAACTTAGGAAGTTTTGATCTCGCACTAATTCCTTGAATGAATGACTCCCAAGATGAAGGAAGACCATTAAGAGCCAACATAGTCAAATCCTTGTCATCAACAATATGCCCAATGGTAGAGAGTTGATCTCTCAACTCGGTTATCTTCATAAAGAATGAGATGACAGATTCTCCTTTCGCCATCTTGATATGATGAAGTTGTTGCTTTAATGCAAGAGCTCGACTTGTGTTGTCAATCTCATACATCTCCTCCAAAGTCTTGAACATCTCTCTTGCAGATTTTAACTTGGAGATGATTGGCACAATGTGATCTTTCACAAAATCAACCAACATCTTTTTCGCCTTAGTGCCATTTCTCTTCCATTGAGGCTTCTCATTCTCATCGGTTGGTTCAGGAACTTCGCCCTCCATGAACTCAGCTAACTAATTTTCTTCCAAAGCGAGCATGACTCTAAACTTCCAAGATGTGAAGTTTGATGCGCCTTCAAGTCTATCTTAGATCTTGAGCCCGTTCACCATCTTGACAAAAAGATAGATACAATCAAGGATGAGAGTAAGAATAGAGGATAACGCTACTTGAAGAAATCTGATCATGATCTTTCTTATACCCGCTCTTAAACCATGTAAGTTTTTATGATCAGATGAAAAGCAGAAATTTAATTCAGAAATCAGACACAATAACACAGCATATACCCTGGGAAAACCCTCCTCTTGAGGGAGAAAAACCCAGCAACAATGTATCACTTATATATTGAATATAAAATAATGAACTCCTTTACAATGAGGCCAATAATGAAGGCCGAACACAGCACCAAAGTGATATGGTATCACTTGAAGACAATACAATACTCTTGATGGATATATCAACCACCTTCAATGACACCGATCTGAACTTGTACAAATCTGCACTTGCTTGAACTCGAACTATGATAATAGAATGCAATAATCGAATATGAATAGCAATGAATGAGCATCGAATATTTATACAAATAAGGAGGAGGAGACACATCTCTCCAAACTTCATGTCGGCCATCATTAAGAAGTCGTGTCTCCAAAATACAAGAAGTCGGCCTCGAAAAATCACAACTCTTCAAGAAGTCGTGTCTCCAAGATGTCGGCCTTATTAGCAATGATCAAATATTAATTTATGTCCAATGATGAAGTGCCTCTTCATCAATCGTTATATTGCAATTTAAATAGCCATTAGGCTATCATTTAAATTGTTCTTCATCGCATGAATCTGGGCTGGAAGTAAAAGCCCGACGCTGCTTCCAACATCAACATGAAGCATAGGGTTGACTAGAAGGTTGGTGGTTGGGAACTTGGGAGCATCTTCCCCTAGAATATTCTCATAAACTGAAGATGCTGATTCATGATGATATGCATGGTTAAGGTAATGTGTCAATTAGTTCACTTGTGGTTGGACCCTTTGTGTGGTTTAATTATGTATTGCAAGGTAGGCCTCTTGGACCCCTGCTAGCTGTAGTCCTTTTTGGTGATTGCATTTCTGGTTTCTTTTGATTAATAAATTTTTATCCCTCTTATTCAAAAAAAAAGGAGCTTTGTGAGTATGTCACAAAAGAGGAGACTAGGTAATGTAACAACCAATGTATCAAGAAAGAGATTGAATGGCCGACAATCATTATCACTAGTTGTTAATGTAGTTAAATGACAATTTTGAAATCTTCCTTGTAACACTTTCACTACTAAATTAAAAAATTCTTAGCAACTAATAGTACAAGCTATGTAACCAAATCAGCCAAAAACCTAGTCATACCCAAGGACAATTCATTTCAGAATCAAAATCAGGTTTGATTTCCATGCGGATTTGTTAGGGTACAATTTTTTGCCCAGATTTGTTTGAAATCATTCATGCGCATATGCAGGTAATTCTGGCTGCATCAAGGGGATTCCAAGGTGATTCCAACAATGGGCAACAATTTCAATGTGTTTTGTTTGACTTTTGACCATCAAAATCACACCCTAAACCCTTAACTAATAGTCATTTTCACTTGTATTTCTTTGATGAGTAACAGGGTAAAAAAACACTACATTTTGTTTGACAAGTAAGCAGCGCCGTGAATTTCCTCTGATTCTGCAGCAACATTCGCAGTATGTTTGCTCTACTTTTCACCATTGACACAGCTTTGGCTTTTGGGTGGCTTTTTGCATAGGTTGAAAGAATCTTGTGTAACAATCCTTGGTCAATCCATCTTCAACTTAGCTTGTAGTAATATCAATCTCTTTACTGGATTTAGAAGTCTAAGAACTAAATTCTTGCTTGGTTGGGAACTGTGGGAGTAGGCAACCGTTGTCTGCTGAATTTGGGATTAAGGGTAGGGATAAGATGTCACTTTTTCAGGAGTGAAACAGAGAACGTACTTTTACTGCAAGTGACAAGGGGGCTGCCTGTGGTTCTTCTAATCTATCTATATCATCTAATGTCAATGATGATGATTTTGGTCTTGATGAAGACCATATAACGTTGATTATTCATTGTAGCATTTTAACATTGAACAATGAATATGTCAGGCCTGAAAACTAGACTGTGAAAATGAAAACAAAAATGGAAATGCAAACTTGTAAATAATATACATTTCAAACGAGATACAATGTACATATTTATCAGCAAAGAGTGACTATTCAATTTGTTTCCTGGATGACAATTCATCTTCAAAATGACTGTTCAAATTATACAAGAAAATAACATATTATTAAACTATAGCCTAGGATTACATAATATTATATCTCCTCCTTAATCCACATGGGTTATAGTGAGACCATCTGAATTTTTCAAATTCTATCTTCCAAGCGCTTTCGTTAGGATATCAGGTGGTTGTTGTACAGTTGGACAATATATCAATTTGACACTACCATCTTTCACATGACACTAAATCAAATTGAATTTAGTATTGATGTACTTAGTTCCATCATGAAATACTAGACTTCTTGCCATTTTGCTTGTAGAAGCATTATTGACCACGAGTGATGTTAATGAAACCTGTTTTTCCTACAAATCCTCAAGAATTCTTCTGAGCCACAATATTTTCCTATGAAGCTGCCAAATATTATTCTTCTGTTGAAGAAGGAGCTGATACCGTCTCTTTGACTTCCAATTCGTGACTGCTGATCCTAAATCCATCAAGAAACCTGAAGTAGATTTTCCATCTTCAAAATCACCTGCATTGTCTAAATCTGAATATCCAACTAGATTGAAACCTATTGCCTTGGAGTATTTAAGCCCAAAATTTTGAGTTCCCTTCAACCCTCTTTGCTGCTACCCAATGACTTCCTCTCAGTTGTATGAATCTAGAGAGATTGCCAACAGCAAAAGAAATGTTCGGTCTAGTTGTGGTTACATAGATCAGACTTCCAATGAGCCATCTATATACTTAGTTGCATCTTCAAACTCTACAATATCATCTGGGGTCAGCTTTATATTTTTAAAGTGCATACTTTTTCATATACTTCATAGTGGTGCTATCAGTTTATAGTTATTGTAGTCAAAAATTGTACTTTCAGCATATAGCCATATTTTGGCAATTGTAATGCATTGAGATCAAAGACCGCTTAGCTTTTTCTTGCAAGTGGTAATTGTAATGACACTAAATATAAAGTGTCAATTCAAATTTGATTGGGGGGTTCTATGATTGAGTGTTTGGGGTGGAAGGGGGGGTGTTTGTAGTTCTGCATTTTGTTTTGCTAGAATAGTCTATTTCTTGACTACTTTGAGGAGAATATCATGAGCATATCAGATCATCCTTCAATTATTGATTTGAAAAGAGGGAACTCTAAGGCTTAACCTCTTTCCCTACTTCTATGAAGTGGTTCCTTAACCACCAAATGATTGGGAGAACAGAGAGTGGTATCTCAAAAAATGTCACATTGTTGGAACTGTGTCTTAATGTAAATTCTAACACAAGGATTATCCTATCAAATTCAAGACCCAGGGGTGGTAACAATCAAACCTCTAAGAGTGCTCGGAAAGTGTAAGCTTCGCTTGCGAAACAAAGAGGTTCTGCAATGCAAGGTCTAGTGGGATCAGTATGCAAAAGATTCAACCACCTGGAAAGACTATGCAAAGATCAAGCAGAAATTTCCTCGTGTTTTGCATGCTTTTGAGAGTTCTTGAAAACTATATTGTTTTGTCTATGTTTTATTGTTTATGTCAAATACTTAAGATCATTAGGGACGATGATTCACAAGGGGGGGATATGTTACACCCCATTGTGCTACTACTTATTTACTTTTACCTAGTTGTGTGAAAATGCTTTAAATGTGTGTGTTTATGCTTTATGTATTTCGGAAATACAATAAATGAATGTTTGATTCAAAATAAAGTTATGTAATGATTTTGTCTATGAGATATATGATGCAAAAGGTTGTAATTGATTTAGCTAACTACTTTTTTTATGTACTAAGTTGGATGCAGGGACAAATTCAATCCTCTAGAAGAGAGGGGAAGTATCACTCAGGAGAAGAGAATTGGTTTGGTAACCCTTAATGAGTCTAACTAAACTTTCACACACTCACTTCTAACTATAGTCGAGTCAAGTCAATAGCCTGGGAAATGGTAAGTTACCTAATTCTTGTTTGTAGATGAACTAGAAGAGGTTATGGTTTTGTTTGTGAGCATTTTTGAGTATTTGAGTTTTCTGTCAATTAAGGGTTCTTAATGTGTTTACATTTGATCAATGAGATATATACATAAAATGTATATATATGTATACATGTACATGTATACGATGAACACGTGCATATGAGTATACGTAGATAGACATATCTACGTATACTCATGGACGGGTTACCCATAAGCATGGGGACATCGAATGGACAAAGAGACATACATATATATATATATATATATATATATATATATATATATATATATATATATATATATATGTATATATATATATATATGAGCATATATATACTTCATGTATACATGTCGCTTAATGCTTTTGAAACAATGTGGAAAGCAATGTTATTAAATAAAAATACTTATATATATGTAGGATATATATATGTGTGTGTAAAGGTACATTAGCGCATATATATGTATTGATATATGCCATGTATCAACGTGAATGTTCTGTCCATGAGTGCATTATCATATATAAAATATACATATGTGTATATATATATATATATATATATATATATATATATGTGTGTGTGTAAAAAGGCTGGTACATACATATATATGTATTTATTATATGCGATGTATCAACGAATGGAACGTCCATATGAGTGTATTAATACATATACAGCCATATGGCATGTATGTATATGGCACATGACATGTATGCTATTATTTTATGGAATAAATAAATATAAGTATATGCATTCGAATATCAAAAGATGCATATTATAATCGTGTAAGTTGATATATATATATATATATATATACACACACATATATATGTATATACATATATATACACATATATATATATATGTATATACATATACACACATATATATACATATAGTATATACATATATATACATATATATATGTATACACACACACACACACACATATATATAATAAGTAATAACATGTGATGATATATATATATATATCATCACATGTTATTACTTATTATATATATATATATATGTTGATAGCGTTGTTTATATATTATAAATGTTAATAGTGTTGTTTAAACATTAAAGCGCATGGAATGCATGGAACGTATTTCATATATGTTATATGTAAAGCGCAAAAATTAAAAATAAAGAGCATAAGACTATAGGAAAATGTTTAATAAATAAACATGTTGTTCAATAAAGAATGCAGCGCTATGTTATGCACAGGAATTAAAAGCCAAGTAATGTGTTGACAAAGGCAACACTAAGAAGTAGTGCTAATCTGAAATAACTTTGACTTAGTTTTGAAGCTAAAAGCAGACCAAGGAAATAGGAAACATGGTGTTTTGGTGGCACCAAACTAATAAAAGCACGAACCAAGTGGAAGTCTAAACCTGCAATACAAATCACAAATTGTGAAGCAATGAGAAATATATGAATTCGTCAAATAGGGAGCTGGCCAAATAAGTCAATCTGTAGGAGACATCACCTTGCAATACTGATTATCTTTCTTGCTGTCCTATTGAAAGAGTCGACTCATTCTCTTTAGCTGAGTATGTGTTTTCTGTACATCACATCCAGCTGCCACCTTTTATTGTTCTTGCTGAGTCAAACTTTCTGAGCAGAGAAGTGTCAATTATGTTACCCCGTTTCCAGCCTTTAGTTGTTGATCTTTCTGTATAAATAGAGGTGCCTTTCACTTCAATTGGGACGCATTCTTGCTTTCTAATTTTCTGATTTATTGAGTGTTACTCTGCTGCAATATTGAGTTGAGAATTGAGTGGTTTTTAGTGTTGAGTTTAGTAAGGTTTTTAGAGAGATTTCTTTGTTGGGAATTGATCAAGGGAAGGATTCGCAAACGGTTTGGTGGAGGTTGTGCTAGGAGACCTGTCATATCAATTGGAGCTATCTAATTACAGGCATGCTAGTTCTCTACCTGACTTTTCTATTTTAAGCTGAAAAGATTGCTTGTTTTTTATGAGTGTTGCTTGAATTGTTTGGAAAAAGGAAAAGAGATGTCTTTATGTTTGTTTAACCCATATAAGGGGATTATCTTAGCATATTATGTATGTAGGTATGAGTTCTTATGTGTTCTACTATAGACTATGTTAAGTCATGCTTAAATAGTTATAGTTTGGTTTATAAGGAAGATTGTGAAAAAACTGATTTATGTTTCAGTTTGGTTTACCATAGTGTAATGTTATAGTAAGAGGGAATAGGTTATTCCTGGGATTAGAATAATCCAAAGAAGGGGATAGCCTATGCATAGAATATGTGTGGTCATTACAAATCAAGCTAGGAAGATGTATGAATAGGATGACTCTCACTCAAAGTAACTGAGTGTTGAATTCTTTGGCCAAAGTAGTGTAAGTAGCCACTATTTACACTGTCAATTCACTATGATCCAATTATGCATTCTAGTCCGGGATTGTCATACACGTAGGTTATAGCCACTCTATGGTTAAGTTCTAATTTGTAAGACACAACACCAAGCTCAGGGAAGGCTAGTATTATGGGGTTACCAAACCAATCTCTTCGTCGAAGGGTAGGGCCATCTTACCTGATAGGTAGATGTGCAGGGGACCACAATAAGTTTGTGGTTGGCGGAAAAGCGCTTGAGTGATGCTTCTCCTCATTAGTTGGCGGCCAAGATTTGAAGAGGGATTACTTGGACCATATGTATTTCTAGTGTTGGAAGCTCAGAAGAGTTGTGTATGTACTTTGTACCCATTTCTATGGAAGAATGTAAACATGAATGTTTTACTTGAGTTTATTCAATATGAAATCAATATTATGGAAAGATTTGTGAAATTACAATGAAATGCAATGGAAGTTTGGAATAGTGTTTATTTCATATGTGCATGTAATTTACATTCTGGAAAAGAAAAATTTATTGCTATGTTATGGCTTCATGGTTTATTCACTTGTGGGTTAAAACTTAGGAAATTTTTTTAGTAGAACATTGGGCATGTTACATTCAAATTCTGGCCAGCTGCTCAACACTTCCAGTAAAGCATTATCTCAACATACCATATCTGCATTGGAATTTGAATCTAGGAGATCAAGTTGAAACTCTTGCTTTTATGTGAAGATGAACAAATAGAAACCCTCAACAAGTGAACACAATAAAGCATATTTATGCGCAATGGGCAATGTGGTCTACAAGTAAGAAGTGGCACCTCAACAATAACACAAATTCCAAAAACCAGTGGCTATACGCACGACATTAATGTGGCTCAATGCTAAGTGAAGTAGTGTGCCATGAGATTGTGAAAACCCAATCCTTGATGTACAGAAAAAGTAGTGACTAAAGACTTAAATTCTGGGAATCGCAATGATCAGTAAATTATATTCATAACTTTCTTTGCATACAGACAAAACTCAGTAGCATGAACAGGAAAGTAGCCACACACTGGGAGACACTATAACAGAAAGAGTAGCAATAACAGTGATATGCTGGTAATAATAATATGCACAAGTATGTGTCCAAACCAAATCACAAGGCCATATGCTTAAGTTATCATGTATAGATAAATCCGACACGAGATATGCACAGATCGACGCAATAACACCAATCGTTACCAACAGATAAATATGAATCGAAGATACCAATTTAGGTTTGACACAGCCAACACAGTGAATAAAACATCAATTACTATGCATTTACTCACAGATCGCTTCGCCAAACCAATCATTGAATACAGGGAAATCATGCCCCATATCCACAAATAGCATTATTCTGCCATTATTTACAAAAGAATGTGAGATGCTCAAGTACATACAATAATGCCATCGGTCCTCTACAAGCTCACCGATGAATGAATACCACGTTGCCTTGAATAAATTACAATGTTGTAGTGTCGGATGGAGTCCCGTAGAAGATTATCACCTCCGCACCTGGATGTATGTGCACCGTGAGTGGTTTGAATGGCCTTAGTCTCCCATCGCGGTTGATAGAGGAGGTAGTCATGATTAAGTCAGCACCCTTAATCAGTGGCGTAGCTTGCGTGTCTCTTGTGATGTCCAGTTTGTAAGACTAACGCCACTGGGTGAGAATATACTTCGTCGCCCAATAACTCTATCACTCCCGTCCCAACCTGTTATGCAGAGGATAATGTCAAATTGTGGAATGTGCAAATGAATGGATTTCACGAAAAGCCAAAGTGAGGTTTTCGTCCCACCTAGTCGACTTTTAGGAGACTACATCCCTAAAGCCTAGAAGCTATGCTCCACTTCAATTTGTGATTTCCAGATGCCCAACAAAGCCAAATGATCCAACATAAATACTCGAGCCTCAAAACAGGTCAGCCCAGGAGAAGAAAATATTTCAGCGCCTCCCCAAATGAGTCGGCCAGAGAGTTAAACGATTCATTTAAATTTAAATGTTATTTTTAATAATTTAAATTTATTATTAAATATTTAATTAGTATTTATTTAATATTATTGAGATTCAGATTGGTGTTTAGAAACACTGCTATGAGCTTCCCTCCAAAACAACTCAAGTTATTTCGAGGACATTACAGATTGCAAGTCTGGTGGAACAGCAGACTGCTCCCAAATAATAAACAAGCCAATTTGACCTAGTGATAACAATTGTGGATAATTATAAGTAAAACCTTAAATCCTCTTGGGATATTCTTTTTCTTTTGGCTAAAGGAAAGTCCGGCGCTAACAGCATTGGAAATTCTCTGAATTAACTCATGCCAATAGCAAATTTATTTTTATACTAAAACGAATGAGTAAAGAATAGAAATTCAATTATGTCTATAGAACTCACAGTAAATAATCGTGGGAGTTGTGGTGTAATTTGAATCTTCATTTTTAGCTTGAGGTTCAGGGATCAGATGCACTCGCAGCTTATTAACTCCTGCAAGTACTGGCTGCTCAAATTTGATCTCAGCTGCTAGATTTCTTCAACAGGGGAATATACAATGTATGTCTGAAGGCAATCCATATAACTACAATTAATCAGTAATCACTTAAGGAATCACACCTGCTGGGTTAACGGTAATAGCTCAATAGCCTCGCCAATGCATTACCCAGAAAGTGGATTCACCACACCCAATTGGGTAATTTACTATCGAGTATAATGGCAGAAAGTGGATTTGCCCCACCCACTTGGGCAATTCACTATCAAGTACAATAGCAGAAAGTGGATTCACTATAATGGTAGAAAATGGATTCACCCCACCCAATTCGATATTGCGTGTAATGGCAGAAAGTGAATTTGCCCCACCCAATTGAATATTAAGTGTAATAACACTGCGATAACTCCAATGTGGCAAGGCTATGGTCTAACGAAATAGTATAGATGAAAAATCAAACCATAACTAGCATACGATAAAAGACTGACACTCTTACCTCTATGTACCAAGCAAAAGGGCTTGTCATTAACCCGCCACAATAAGATGACACAGAACTCCCGAGGATGTATGGTAAAATTACATTGTAACAAACAAGGGATAAATTCGGGAGTGCAACTGAAGACCAATGCGGTCCAAACTTACCCCACACAACAGTAAAGGCCTATAACGTTTACCAAAAATTTACCAAAGATACAAGAATTAAACCCTAACAGGAGATTTAAAGAATAAAAACAGTAAACATTAAGCAAAGAAAATACAATTAGAACCATTATTCAATTTAAAAAATGGCAATGATGAAGCATTTAACCTACCTTCTCTGGTGCGCCTTCCAGAAGGGTTATTGTATAAGGACCCTCTTACTTTAGGATTCTCCGCATCAGAGTTCTCTGCATCTTCGGTTTTTGAGGGTCCGTACAGAATGAGCTGCTCTCCGTGAACCACGAGATTTTGTATTGTGGATTGGAGATTGTAAATGCTAACAATGTCTCTGATGATGATCTCCACGCTTCGGGTTGCAGGGCATTCGTACAGAAATTGCTGTCGATCGCTCTGCTTAACATGAATTACCACCATTTGGGATATCGAAAATTCGATTATGGTGATGCAGTATGTAAAAACTGGTACGACTGCAGTTGGGTTTGTTTAATTTGTGGAAGATTTTTGAAATTCAAATTTTAAAGATAATTTTCTTTCTTCTTAAATCCCGTCATGTACCCAGGAAGCGGGGGGATAAGCTATGGGGAACATAATATAATAGAAGAAAGATAGTCTATGGGACAGCAAATCACTTAGCTTTTCATCTTTCAGATTTGTAAGCGATTAGGAAGTTTAATGATGAGTTATCCGGTATTTTTTATATTATCTTTTTTGAACAAATTCTGTAGTGAAATAGTTATTAAAGTGTATGCATATTTGGTCTGAATATCATAATAAGCTTTGCATTTAAGAGTATAATGTTTTTTAGATTCAACTGCTCCTACCATACAAAAGATACAAACTCTTTCTTCGCAATCTTCTTTAGATCTTTTATGTCTACATGTTTTATATTAAAGATGGTGTGAGCTAGTTCTCAATTGAACTATAAGAATCTTCACCCTCCATAATATATTTATCCCTATGTGAGCCTTTTGTTGATGATCATAAGAGGAGTTAAATTCATCAAGATAATGCTTTTTTTTCTTAATGGTTTTTTTCTCGCATGGACTTGCAAAATTTATCAATAACAAAGGCTTTTTTTTTTTGTTATTACGTGGACACATTCTTAGGTGAATGTCCCACTTGTTCATCCACTTGACAATTGTTTCATCCAAGACTTATTTATCTCATTCATTGCTTCCTCGATGACAATCTTAGGCCATGTTTGATGTAAGGAGAATATAGGGGAGAGGGGCCCAAAGTAGGGTAGGAGCCTATACTTGGGACGGAAGTAGTCTCACGTGCGCCCCACACTAGAGTTAATGAATATGTAAATGTAAAACAATTTTCACCCACAAAGTCAACAAGGGTACACATATCATTGTACCATCAAAATTGTATTATAATCGATGAGTATTTGTCCAATACACAAATAGATATTCACAGTCTTACATGTTAGAGAATATTCAAAGCACATCTGACACCACAAACATACAAGCCATATTGCTTGTTACTGGCATGTAGCTTTAAAACGTGCACCCAAAATATAAAATTAGTATAACCCAAGCTCCCCTATAATGTCACCACTTGCATTACATCACAGCCAACTTTTTGATAATTGGGATGTCACAAGAACAACTAGGAGCCAAGAATGTCCCATCACCAAATCCAATCCAACCGAACCCCCATCCCACTTGCCCACCAACACAACACTCAGACGAAAAGCAATCATTCATATGTGTCCCATCTGTCAAATCGAACCTCTCTACTATTGGTCCCTCCTCCTTTTTTGCCACCTGCAACCACCAAAACAATGGTGTTAAAGCCACCAAAATCTCCTGTCAAGCAAACAAGGATTGCACGCCATTAATATATACAAACTTTGCAATTGAAGGCATCCAAACAAGAATTCAAATTTGAAAATAAAAGGATGGGAATTAAAAACTCCATACCAAACCAGCATTGAATAATAAGGAGATTTTCAAATTCAAAAATGCATTACTCAATCTCTTGTAATTTCCATTTAGCACGTCCCACTTTCATTTTGAATTATACAATTTGCTCTAGAAATATGAAGAAAGTCCAGAGCAGCAGCAGCACCCTAAGAAGCTACACGTATTCTACTACTACAAAATCTTTATGCCTACTAATGCCAATATGTTGTATGCTATGAATATCTTGTCCACAAATCTGTAAATATTCGAGGTTTCATACTAATGCTATTTACATTGGTTTTTTCATTTATGTTCCTTATGCATGGGAATGCAAATATGTTGTATGTGATGTCAATTTTTGTCACATTGACTTGTAACTCAATATTTGGGGTTTGAACTTACAGTTTATATGAATGTCAAGTCATTTCCGTTCAAGTTAAGGGTTTCATTGGTTTTCGTTTCCTCTATACTCGTCCATGCACGACGTTTACCCTGCATTGTGCATTTCAATACATTGTGTTATTCAATATCTTGTGTTATTCATTGCACGACATGTACTCTGCTTTGTGCTTTTCATATTTGCTTATACGAAATATGAAATGGGTTTGATTGGTTTAAATGGTTTTTCATTACTATTAGACTTGTTCGACGAAATATGGAAAGGGTTTGACTGGTTTTCAACCATGCACTTGTATTTGTGTGTTCGTCATTACACAAACTTTAACTCTGCTATTTTCTTTTTATATTTGTTTGTTATTCCAAAATACAAAAATGGATACAATATATCACATTGCATATTGTTTGTTATAATTGATTGTTACTAGCAAATATTCATAGGGTTTTAATGTTTATCATTTCGAGGGTTTCTTCCATGCACTTGCATTCGTGTCTTTCTCATTGCATAGACTTTAACTCTGCAATTTACTTATAATATTCTCATGTTATTCCGAAATATGAAAATGGTATGACTGGTTTTCATTTCGAAGATATTCTGGCATGTTTATGTATTATTTTGTTCTTCCATGCACAATAGTTTTGTCTACGAAATGCTTTTTCATTTGATTCTTACTACCAAACATGGAAAGGGTTTCACTAGTTCACAATTACAAGGTTTTTTGTCATGCACTTGTATTCCTTTGTTTGACAATGCACAAACTTTAACTCTGCAATTTACCTTTAATATTTGTTTGTTATTCCCAAATATGAAAATGGATTCACTTGTTTTCATTTTGAAGATATTATGCATGCAATGGTATTGTTTTGCTCTTATATATGTGTTTGTATATATATATATATAATATTGTGCATGGAAGAACAGAATAATACATAGACATATTTCCATACGTATATATTTCCATACATATATATGGTATGAATGGTTTTCATTTCGAAGATATTCTGGCATGCAATCATATTATTTTGTTCTTCCATGCACAATAGTTCAGTCTGCGAAATGCTCTTTTTATTTCATTGTTACTACCAAACATGGAAAGGGTTTCATTGGTTCACAATTACAGGGTTTTCTGCCATGCACTTGTATTCCTCTCTTTGACAATGCACAAGCTAACTCTACAATTTGACTTTAATATTTGTTTGTTTTTCCCAAATATGAAAATGGTTTGACTTGTTTTCATTTTGAAGATATTTTGCCATGCAATTATATTATACATATATATATATATGTATGTATGTATGTATGTATGTATGTATGTATGTATGTATGTATGTATGTATGTATGTATGTATGTATGTATGTTTATGTGATTGTTACTACGAAATTTGTTTTATATATTTATGTTCGGCTCTCCACGATTCATTGTTCGACTCTGCACTCAAGAAAGATCCCTTTGTCTTTCAGTTGAGGTTTTCTACCTCACTACGCCTGTACCATTGTCTTTCGTTTTGACAATGTTAAACCAATGTTTGTTCATGTCTCACTAAACAGATCTGCTCTAAGTCATTTCAATTCAAATAATAAAATTGAGCAAACTAAATCAACATTCACAATAAAAACAATTACATTACAAATTGTTCATAAAAACCAAGCAAAATAAAGACAATAAAAACAAACTGTTCATGCACAATAAAGACAATTGCATCACAAACTGTCAACAATTCCATTACAAATTATTCATAAAAACCAAGCAATGAATTGCAAAATCTCAAGATGCATATTAAAGAAATGCAAACTATTCATGCATCACTGTGACTTCAACAGTGTTCAATTTTTTATTTTTTTTTAACTGCTCCAAACATCTCTTTTAACATCTGCAGGTGCAATCTAAAGGTAATCTGAGGTCGAAACCAAAAAACAAAACTGCAAAGACAAAGTCACGTACACAGAAAGACACTGTAACAGTCCCTAATGTGCATCAACCGGTTGTAGAAGTAAACACGAATCCTAAACCTGTTGAGGTTGTCCACGAGGTTGTTGCACCAGCAATCAGGTGGGAAAGAGCATCAAAGAAAAGGGAATGGTCATCATAGGAAATGGACAGGGCACTGGAGGATGTTGGAACAAATGGGATGTCGATGAGAGCTACTGCGAAGAATTGAAAAATCCCAGCTACAACACTTAGCAATTGGTTAGGCGCCCTGACAACTACTTCAAATAAGGGTCCACCAATAGTCCTGACAGAAGATGAGGGTCTGATTGTAAAGTCGTGCACAGATATGGAAGATGTTGGCCATGGGCTTGAGATTACCACTCTCAAGCAAGAGGTTGCTCAGATATGCCAGACTAGACCCAACCATTTCACAAAGGGGTTGCCTGGAAAATCATGGTGGACTAGATTCAAGAGGCGCCATCCAGAATTGACCTTGCGCATAATTGAAGGTCTTGAAAAAGACAGGGCAATAAACCTTAGACCCGAAATAGTAACCGATTGTTTTAGAATGATGACAACAGCATATGAAAGTACCCCATACGGTCCTGATAGAATTTGGAACTATGATGAAATGGGCATTCAAGTTGGTAGAAATGGAACAATGAGGGTCTTGGCATGATGAGGCAGCATGAATGTCTCCTACATCATTCCAAAAAGCAAAGAATGGATAACAATTCTATGTTGTGTTAATACATCTGACCAAAACATACATGGTTTCTATCTGTTCAAGGGCAATATAGAGATAGAGAATTACATTGTGAATTGGGAACCACACGCAACTATAGCAACCCAAGCACATGCTTGGATGACAAAGGAGTTTTTCTTTGACTAGTTGGAACATTTCTGTGTGTCAATTCCTGGAGGTGTGTCACCTACTAATAGGCACCTGCTAATTTTTGACGGCCATGGAAGTCACATTGCATTGTCAACTATCCAGGAGGCAAGGAGGTTAGGCATTGACCTCCTTACACTACCTGCTCATACTTATCATGCACTATAGCCTTTGGATGTTAGCATGTTTGCACCATTCAAGGCATATTTCAAATTAGAATGAGTTGAATTTCTCACTAGATTCCCCAATATTGATATCAGAAGGGCAGAAATGGCGGAGTTACGCAGCAAGGCACTAAGAAGAGTTATGACTCCATCCAACATAAAAGCTAGCTTTAAGAGGACGGGGATATGGCCCCTTAATTCTGATGCACTTGTGGGCGACTGTGTCCTAGTGAGATGTATGAGATTGATGACACTAAGGATGCTTTTGCAATGCAGAACATCCTTAGTCTTTCGGGACTTGATGTTTCAACAAATGAACTGTCACAAACATTGCAAACTCCAACGGATACTCAAGTGCATGAAAGTGCAAAGCAACAACTTGAGGACATGGACAACCAGCCCGAACAAGAATACATGGGGAATTTCACATTCCCATCTCCAACAACCACACCTCTAGAACAAATAGTGCACTATTATGTAGATGGAAACAATGGCAGTCAAGGTACACCATACCAGGAGGAGTTTACTGACTCCCAAGTCAATGAAACAATTCAAACCCAAACTGGTTCTCAGATCAATAACTTCCTTAAGCTGCTAGTTCACATAGTCAATGGAAGAACGAGAAAGTCTATTGGTGGTGCTCTTCAGTTAAGCCTACAGTCTCAACTGTTGACTACTGACAGTTACATGACTCTCATAATGGAGCAGGAATGAAGAAAAATAGAAGTGGAAGGATTAAAAATCATAAAGAGGCAACAAACTGAGGAGAAAAAGGCAACACATATTTTGGCCTTGGAGCAGAAGGAACAAAGAAAATTTGAAAAGGAAATTGAGCGCAAGGAAAGAGAGCAGCTGAAACAGTTGCAAAGAAAGGAAAAAGAGCATAAGAAGGAGCAAGAGAGGGTACAAAAAGAGCAAGAGAAGAAGGAAAGGGAGATCAAGGTTGCCCATAGAGCATTGATGCGAGATAGACACTTAAGTAGTCCTGCAACTCCCTTATCTGATAATCATGGTTACTTTTGAGATATAACCAATAATAAGATCCCTCTTTTTTTCTGTAGGCAATGTGTGTTTGAGTCCCAACTCATCTCAAGTTAGTTGCACTCAATTTCCAGTTGGCCTGACTTCTTCACCACTAACCCCTTCAAATGTAAGTTTCACACAATTGACAAATGCAAATGCAAATCAATTTATGGAAAGTCTAAATGCAATAGCAGGAGACGAGAACACATCTCCAAATTCATTCCTTGGAGCATTTGACTAAGGTTGGGAGGGACTAGCTGAAATAGTGCCTTATATTTTGGTTTTTTTTGTTGTTGTAGTTGGGGATGTCATTTTCATTGTGTTGCATCTATACTGTTAATATATTTGAACTAAATTCGTTTATTAATGTGATACGAGTACCCTAATTGACTCTGTGGGTGAAAATTGTTTTACAATTGTATATTAAGGTGCTCTAGTGTGGGGCCCATTGACAACTATGTCAATACCTTTTTATGGTTGTCTTATAATCTACATATCAGAAAATATATTCTATGCA
This sequence comes from Sequoia sempervirens, assembly GCA_007258455.2. Taxonomy (NCBI): domain Eukaryota; kingdom Viridiplantae; phylum Streptophyta; class Pinopsida; order Cupressales; family Cupressaceae; genus Sequoia; species Sequoia sempervirens. The sequence goes on along the minus strand of VDFB02131373.1, from coordinate 150,966 downwards.
GATAATTTGTTTCAATTTTGTTTACAACAATCACTGTGTTTATAATATCTATTCTACGTTTGTGAAAATATATTCTATGCAAATAATCTGTTTCAATTTTGTTTACAACAATTACTATGTTTATAATATCTATTCTACATTTTTGTTGGAAGTTTCTTGTTGGTTGGGATGCTTTTCTTCTGGCTGATTTGTTTTTGCTCCCCTTTCTACAAGGGCTTGCCTCATATTTTCTAGTTTTTTCATTTCATATACAACAAACTTGCTTACGAATAAAAAAATATATATATCTATTCTACATTTGTGAAAATATATTCAATGTTGATAATCTTATACAACATTTCATACAATACATTCTTTGCTGATAATGTAACATTTGAAATTGCATGTGAATACATTTCATATAGTCATTAAAAAGGTCTACTAGACATATCTAAAATCCACAACACTTCATAACGAAATACTTGATGTGATCTATCATTTTGTATATCAATAGCTCAATTGAAATTTACTTTTAGGTTATGCCTCTACAAAAGTTAACATGTTTCTATGTCTTATCTCAAGTTTATTTGTTTTGGTACATTATAGTTCACTCATTTTTTGTGAATGGTGGAGATGGATGTGACCTATTTGACCTTTACGATTGTAGCTCTCCCCTATTATTATGTTCATCATTGCACAAACTTCAAATCTGCAATTTGGTTATAATATATGTTTGTTATCCCAAAATATGAAAATGGTTTGAATGGTATATGTCAATATGTATGTACATATATATAAATGTGCATGTACATGTGTATATATATATATGTGTGTGTGTGTGTGTGTGTGTGTGTGTGTATGTATATGTATCTACATGTATATATATGTACAATGCAATTGAACTATATATATATGTGTGTGTGTGTGTGTAATTCAATGCATGTATATGTATCTGCTACATATATATATGTACAATGCAATTGAACTATCAAATTGAACTATATATATACATCAATGTGTATCTATGTATATATATGTATGTATGTATGTATATATATATATATATGTAGACATGCATATGTATATGTTCATATATATAGATATAGATATATATTAAATACATGTATCTACATATATATACATATGTAGATACATGTATATGTATATATATATGTATATATCTACATATATATATATGTATATATATATATATATATATACATATATATATATATAGAAAGATACATGTATATGTATATGTATATATATAGATAGATATATATATAGATACACACATAATATATATATATATAGTAGTATATATGTAGATAATATATTCTATATATTCTATATATATGTATATTCCACATTATTTACACACATAACATATTACATATTACATATTACATACATAACATTACATATATCCATACAAAAACATATCCATAGACAATAATACATACACATTACACACATATGTGTATTATATTATTACATACACATTACAGTATTCATTACATATGGACACACACATATAGCATATATACACATATGTATCCACATGCATATATACATATATAGACCACATACATATACATATATGTATCCATTACATGTGTATGTATATATATACACATATGTATATATATACATATATATACACGGATAAATAGATATATAGATACATGTATTGATATATAGATTGAAAGTTATAGTGTAGTCATAGATAAAAATTAAATGAAAAGATTAAACCTATTAAAGTCACAGTGATGCATGAAGAGAACCATATATTTCCTTGACAAATTGAGTGTGTTTATGAACACAAATATTGGAAGTGTTCATAAACACCCTAGATGCCATAAACATCATGGAGCACATTGTTGATGCACCTAGAACGCAAGAGAACCTTCAATCTATGGATAATCACATAAACACTTTAAATATTATGTTCAAAATCAGCAACAAAATAAATGATAACCTTCAACTTAAGTAACACAACACAACCATAACAAAACAAATGAGTGATAAAAATAAAGAAAAGGGAATGACAGGAGACAATGGTACAACTTTAGTGAGGTTAAAAACCTCACCTCTATGAATTGGAGATGGCCAATGGTATGGTGAATTTCTCCAACTCAATCCTGCAAACATATAGAAAATAGTCATTAATAAGAAAAGTGTTTAACTTAAAATAAGAAAGTATAGTATCCTTGAGTGTTTACCTTTGAAATGCAATTCACCATCACCAAGCCAATAATGAATTGAAATTGTACACCATCGAAGAAGATTGAACAAGACACAAATTTACAACAAGTGTCAGTCAAATATACCAACATGTCTAAAAGAATGAAACAAATAACTCCTAACGAATATACATGAGATATATGACATTCAAATTGAACAATTGAAATGAGCAATTCAATTGAACATTGCAATTGAACAATCAAATTAAACAATCCAATTGAACATTCCAATTGAATAATAAAATTGAACATTCTAATTGATCAATCGAATAAAACAATCCAATTGAACAATTCAATAGAACAATAACTTTGAACAATGCAATTAAACAATCAAATTGAACCATCGAATTGAAGAATGCAATTGAAAAATCAAATTGAACATTTGTACACGAGTTATACATATATACCAACATGTTTAGCACTTAAAGAAGATTGGGTGTAACAATCACAATCTATGGAACTAAAATGCATTGACATCCATAAACAATGCAATTTGAAACCCCAAATACTGAGTTACAGCATGGTGGGTGACAAACATTGACAATGCATACAACTGATATATATTTCCAAGGATATAGAATTAAAAAAAACCCTAAAATTAAACTAAAATGTCTTGACATTCATAAATAGTGTAAGTTGAAACCCCAAATATTGAGTTACAGGTTATTGTGACAAATGTTGACATCGCATACAACATATTTGCATTCCATGGCTTAAAGAGTTTAAATGAAAAACCCAATGCAAACATAATTGTGAAACCCCAAATATTTATACATTCGTGGAAAACATATGCATACCATACAAGAGATTGGAATTTATATATATGTATGTATGTATGTACGTATATTTATATATATACATACATATATATAAATATATATGAATGCATATACATATACATATATGAATACATACATACATACATACACACACATTATATGTATACATATATATGTATATATGTATATATATATGTATATATGTATATATATATGTATATGTATATATATATATATATATATTTGTTATTTTTAATATATATAGGCACTGGTACAGGCCTAGTGAGGTAAAAAAGCTCACTTGAAAGAGAAAGGGAGCTTTGGAGAGTGCAGAGCCAAACAATGAAGTGTGTAGAGCCCAACAATGAGTTGTGGAGAGCCAAACATGTATGGGTGCGTAACCAACTGAACACTCTAGAATGTTTGCAAACAAAAGGAATGACAATGAGTGGGATATGAGAGAATTTGGAGCATTGAATGAACCTTGATCTCATAATTATGTGCTTAACAATCAGAGTAAGTGCAGAGGGATGCGTAAGGCAAGTTTCCCAGTGGAGGTAACAAAGGAGGCGACGAGCAATTACTGCTCTAAACTAGTCATTTAGGGTGGGGAAAGGCAATAATTATATACATCTATTGCTTGCTCAACAACACATTCCCTCTTGTGTAATACACCAGATTGAATGAGTCGAACCCAAACAAGAAGCATGAATAGAATCATATGTTTTACCTTGAATGTAAAACCCAATTTGAATTCCTACTTTTTGTTTGGTTCAGCTCATTCAGACTTAGTGCATTAGTTTTCTACAATAACGTTCTCTACGATTTGCTACATCAAACCCCTCTTTCTCCACACTTGTCTCCAATACTTGCAGGCAACACTTCCCTAAAACAACAACCTTATTATATAGAAAATTATAGGGTTTTTTGCCATGCACTTGTATATATATATATATATATATACATGTGTATATATATACACATACATGTATATGTATATACACACATATACATATACAGTTTGCTTTTCTTTAGTATGCATCTTGACAATTTGCAATTCAATGCTTGGTTTTTATGAACAGTTTGTAATGCAATTGTTGACACTTTGTAATGCAATTATCTTTAATGTGCATGAACAATTTGTTTTTATTCAATATATGCATGTTGATAGTTTGTTCAATTTTATTATTTGAATTGAAATGGCTTAGAGCAGATTTGTTTAGTGAGACATGAACAAACATTGGTTAAACATTGTAAAAACGAAAGACAATGGTACAGGCATATTGAGGTAGAAAACCTCAACTGAAAGACAAAGGGAGATTTCTTGAGTGTAGAACCGAACAATGAATCGTGGAGAGCTAAACATAAATATATAAAACATATTTCGTAGTAACAATCACATAAACATTTTACGTTTCCATGGTCTAGGAGATGGTGAACAGGAAAGGGCGGGCGACTGGCGTTTCAATTTTTTCTGAAGATTTAGACGATGGAGGGGATGAATCAGATGATGATGATGAGCACTGGCATTGCCATTTCTTGCTAGTTGATCGATAGAGGTTTCTTTCATTTCTCCTGCGTTTGGTGCCTAACATTCTTGGCGCGGTTGTTCAGGGTTTTTCTTCCTCTCACACTATCGTCTGGTGCTTGTGTATTTGGGAGGTCGATTCTGAGTGTTTCATGGATGGGTTACATGGGGTGTTGACAACTTCCTCTATCTCTCCTGCTTGTGTTGGCTAAAGTCTCAATACCGCTGGTGTTGGGCATGGCGATGGCAATTGGCCCTTTCCTTTTTCATTCAATGATGTAATTTTGGATCGCTCCTTGCAAAAGTTTCTCCTGGAATGGTTCTTGAGTGTGGTTTTGTTTGTTGCTTTGCAGCACCACTCTCCTTCTTTGCCTCTTAGCTGCTTTGTGGCCAGGTATTCTGATTTGGCTCCAGGGTTCGGTTTTTGTCCCTTTGGTTTGTGCCTATGTTAGCTCGAGGTCTTGAACTTGGATTTGGTTGTTGGTTCTTGGCTTGAAGATTGTTGGTTCTTGGCTTGAAGATGCTCTATCATGTTTGCTTCTTATGGTGAGTTGGGGGTTGTTTTATCCTAGCTCTTGGAGTCCCTTTTTGTATTGAGGTTGGTCCTTGGCATTCGAGACTGTGGTTTCTCTGTGTGGGCTCAGTTTTAGCCTTGGTTTTTGCTTTTATCCATTTGATGTTGGTGCTTGGATGGTGGTTCCCTAATTCTAGTCCTTTCTTTTGTTGGCCCTCTTTCTCTTTTGGTTTGAGGATTTGGGGTTTTTCTTGTAAGTTCCTCGAGTGGTTGTGGTGCCCTTGTTTTTCATTGTGGCTTGTTTTGTGCTTCGTGTTGGCTCCCTTGCTCATGGTCGATGTTGTTTGCTTGGTGTTTGTGGTTGGTTGGTGGTGGGGGCTCTCCCATGGTCTGGAAATTTTAACTTTATTCTTTGGTGCTTGCTACTATGGTGTGTTTGTGGGCTCTTTCTCCCACATCTTTTATGATTTTATATCCCTAGAGGTTGTGGCTCTTGAAGGAGCTATTTCTCAAGTTCTTTTGGTTTTTTTCTCTGCGCTATCCCTTGTTGTGTGGTTGGGGTTGGCTGCGATTTTTCCTCCTCATGCGGGTGTCAAAGCTCTATACCTGTCACTTTTTTTGGTGTTTGCTTATCTTGAGCTCTTCGCCTTGTTTGCTAAAGTTTCAGACTTCAGGTTTGGAGCGATTGTCAGTTGTTTTCTCTTTTGTCCTTGGTGGTTAAGAGTTTGAACAATGTTGTGCTGCTCCAAATATTCATCCTAAAGGTTCGTGGAAGTTTGTTTTCTCGTAATTTGGCTAAGGTGCTCCAATAGCTTCCTTTTTGTACCAGTTTCTCAAGCGGCCAAGGGATGAGGTGTCTACTCTTTCTACTGGCGTTTTGGCTTCTTGTTGGGTTCTACAGCTGAGGTCTTCTATCGAGGGGGAGACTAATCCTTCTAAGGTGGTGCCCTCTCCTTTAGAGGTGGAGTTAGATGTTGTGGTCGTGTTGGGAGGATGCCTTTTCCTCTGTATATTCCTTTTGAGGTGGAGCATTTTTGTGTAGAGGAAGAGGGTCATTGGTTGTTTTGGTTTTCACTTCATCCTCTCTTATAGAGGAGAGCTCTCTCCTTCTAAGGTGGAGATTGAGTTGGTGCTTCTGGTTGGGTGGTGCTTTGGGTTGGCTATTGCTCCTCGATGTTATGTTGGGCTCCCTCACTCCCCTATTTTGGTTGGGGGTCTTGAGGTGCTGAACTAGGGCTTGTGTTTTAAAAGTTTTACTATTTGGGAGACTTTGTTGCATGGTTATGTTATCTCTTATGGAGGTGGGGAGGCAAGTTGGTTGATGGAGGCTCTATGCTCTGTTAGTGCTAAAGTTGAGTATGGTTCAGGATTGTTTTCTCTGAGTATCAAGCTTGATGTTGGTTGGTTCTATTGTGGAATATTAATGGGATTTGATGTTTTTTGGAGGTTTGGGGCTCTTTGTTCCTCTATTACTACCACCATTTTTGGCTCTCAAAGTGACAGGTTCGCCACTGAATGGTTGTTTCAAGGAGCATTAATGGGCTCAAATTATTTTGTGTATGATAGTGCTGCTTTGTGGGTGGCCTATAGGCCTGTTCTTTCGGCCTTGATGCATATCTTGTTAATGGATTGGATGTTTGGGTGTTGTTTTTGCAACCCAGGGGGTAGGCAACTTGTTATTGGCTTTGCAAGTGTTTGGACTTGGAAGAGGGAGGCTATTTGTACCTCCAGTACTACCACTGATGATGGCTCTCAGAGTGATAGGTTTTCCATAGTGCTTAGATTTGAATTTGGTTCTCTAAGAGTTAAGACTGTTGTGAGATGGTTGACTCATGATCTGTTGGTTTCAAAATGTTTTGAAATCTGCAATAATTAGTTGGAGTTTTGAGTTGTTTTGTCCACCCTTGAGGAGGTTATGGTGACTGGGTGTTGTGTTGTTGCGTTGTGGATGGTTGTTTGGCTTTTTCTGTTAACTATGAGGTGGAATCATGTGGTGGAAGAAAATGAAGGTAACCAATGGAATCATGCATCGTGCCATGCTGGGTGTGGCCTCATGACTTATCTTTCTACTCTAGTTATATGGCTACTCTGAATTTGTTGATGCTTAGTTCTATTATCTCGGAATGCTATTTCATGATAGCTATGTTATGGTTTCATACCTACTGGTCTTTAGTTAACCTCATAAACAATCTACACACTATTTTGGGGATTAGTTTGGGGATTTTGTTTTTGATAATTCTGATGATGGTTCTATGGTTGAATTTTGGTTACTTGGCATGTGTGCCATTATGATGTTGTTTTCTAGTAGGGGCTGGTGCTGTTCTTCCTAGCCTGTTTCTCTGTTTACTGTTATGTCTTTGTAACCACAGGGGATCAGGGCCCTTTCCCTACTTACCTAATCAAAAACAATTATATATATATATATAGAGAGAGAAAAATACATATATAAGAATAGAATAATATAATTGTGTTGGGTGAAAATTATGTAATCCCTTTTCAATAGATTACACAACCTTGATTTCAACCACAGCTGTGTGAGATGTAATCTCTCCTCTCAGAAAGTGAAGGTGCCCTGCTTACTACTTATTGAAACTAAAGTAAAACTAATTAAGTATTCACAAAATGTACACTACAATTACGAGATGGCGATGTGTCACATTCATGCTTCTCTCTTTTTTTAGAGAATATGTTTTACAATGCTTCACGGTTGGTAGTTCTGATTTGATACAACTTTAAACTAAAAACAAAGCAGTAATTCCAATATCTCTATCTTATCAAAGCAAAGCTTAGAGATACCAGCATAATAATAATAAACAATAAAATAAGAAAGAAAAGCTCACAAAGGCACAAAGTCATTCCGTAGCTTTTCACTGATAGATCCTTGAGAGATGTAACGATTGTCGTATTAGAAGCACAAATTCTTCTTAGATACAACAATTCCTCAAACAACATGAACAATTACAAGCACAAAGTCTTGTAGATAATCCACCAATAGTTATCCAAACATAAACACAAATCTGAATAAAGAGTGCAACACAAAGTTTACATAGATTTATTCAAAGCCCTTAGATCCCACACACTAATCGCTACCAATCTTAATAAAATCCAAAAGATGATTGATCGAACACAAAGTTTGGTATGCAACTTTCTTCTTTATTGTTCAAAATAGATACACAAAGTTTCATGTATTTGCTTCTCAAAATGGGCAACACTTCATTGTAAAAGATAAAAGATCGCTATTACAAAAAATTCCCTCATATTTATAAAAGAGAGGGAAGAGAAAATCTAGGAAAAGTAGGTGAGCAAATTTAGGAAAATCTCACCTACCTAAAAGACTTAGTCAAAAATGTTTTCCATCATTATAGGAAAACATCTTCGATTTTACATGTAATTACATTTTGCAAAATGACATGTAAAATGTCAAAACTTATTTACATAAAGCATGAAAAATACTAAAATTGGGAATTCTAATCTAAGAATTTTTTTAGCCTTCTTCAACATCTTTCTCCATGAAAACTTCATGATGGCGTGCACTTCATCACTGTCTAGCATTAGAGTGTACTTTGGAGATGATGAGGATTCTTGAGATTAACTCCTCCGATGAGATTGAAGACTTTCCGATGCCTTTCAAATCTAAAATAAGTTGGAAATCCATCATTTTGTTCATTGAAGCTATTGAGAAAGCTTCGTCTTCAAATTATTCTTAGCACTAAAAATCAACACTTCGACATATAGGACTTAGGTAGTTTCATGTAAAAGCAGTGAAAAATAGAGCTTTTACATGTGAAATATGTAAAAGCGGTGAAAAACAAAGCTTTTACATGTCATATGTAAAAGCGGTGAAAAACAGAGCTTCTACATGCGAAATATGTAAAAGCAGTGAAAAATAGAGCTTTTACATGTCATATGTAAAAGTGGTGAAAAATAGAGCTTTTACATGTGAAATATGTAAAAGCGGTGAAAAATGGAGCTTTTACATGTGAAATATGTAAAAGTGGTGAAAAACAGAGCTTTTACATGTCATATGTAAAAGCGGTGAAAAACAGAGCTTCTACATGTGGGAAGGACACTTGAGTGTAAGAGCGGTGAAAAACAGAGCTCCTACATGTGCCAGAAAATAAATAAGGCATGAAATATGTAAGAGCAGTGAAAAATAGAGCTCCTACATATGACTTGTGTTTTGAGATGTAGAAGCACTAAAAAACAAAGCTCCTACATGTGTCGAAAAATGACTAAGGCATGAAAAATGTAAGAGCGGTGAAAAACAAAGCTCCTACATGTGCTAGAAAATGACTAAGGCATGAAATATGTAAGAGCGGTGAAAAACAAAGCTCCTACATGTGACTTGTGTTTTGAGATGTAGAAGTACTAAAAAATAAAGCTCCTACATGTGCTAAAAAATGACTAAGGCATGAAATATGTAAGAGTGGTGAAAAGCAGAGCTCCTACATGTGCCAAAAAATGACTAAGACATGAAATATGTAAGAGTGGTGAAAAGTAGAGCTCCTACATGTGCAGAAAATTTTCTCTCCCAAAACTGAAATTTCACAACTTGGTTTAAAATGCAAATTTTGACGAACTAACAAAGGTTAATGCTATGAATGACTTTTTGAGGATGGGTGACCACACACGAGGACCAATGCAATTTTCCTTGTTTTACGTGCTTAAAGTATGTGAGCTACAAAACAAATAAGTTTCATAGGGGTTATCCCTTGAATTGAGCGCACTGAATTCGAAGATAACAAATTGCATGACAGAATATCTTTGAAATGAAAACAAGTGAATCCATTTTCATATTTGGGAATAACAAAAAAATATTAAAGGAAAATTGCAGAGTTAAAGTTTGTGCATTGTCGAACAGAGGAATACAAGTGCATGGCAAAAAACCCTATAATTTTGAACCAGTGAAACCCTTTCTATGTATGCTAGTAACAATCAAATAAAAAAAATCATTTCACAGACATAACTATTGTGCATGGAAGAACAAAATAATACGTAAACATGTCAGAATATATTTGAAATGAAAACTAGTCATACCATTTTCATATTTCATAATAACATGAGAATATTATAAGTAAATTGCGGAGTTGAAGTCTACGCAATGAGCAAGACACGAATGCAAGTGCATGGTAGAAACCCTCAAAATGATAAACATTAAAACCCTATGAATATTTCCTAGTAACAAGCAAATATATTGTAACCATTTCCGTATTTTGGAATAACAAACAAATGTAAAAAGAAAAGTGTAGAGTTAAAAGTTTGTGCAATGATGAACACAAGTGCATGGTAGAAAACCATTCAAACCCTTTCCATATTTTGTCGAACAAGTCTAATAGTAATGAAAAACCATTTAAACTAGTCAAACCCATTTCATATTTTGTATAAGGAAGCAAATACAAAAATCACAATGCATAGTAAACATCGTGCAATGAAGAACACAAGATTAGGAATGCATGGTCGAGTTTAGACGAAAAGAAAACCGATGAAACCCTCCCCACATTTCATTTTATGAATATTGTTAAAAGAAAAATTTCCGCAAAGAAATTATTTGAAAAAACTAAGTGCATGGCAGGATATTGTCGTATTCATAAACACTGGTACAGGCTGAGTGAGGTTAGAAACGTCACTTGAAAGAGAAAGGGAGCTCTCGAGAGTGCAAAGCTGAATGAAGAAGCGTGAAGATCCGAACAATGAAGCATGGAGAGTTGAACCAGTTTAAGTGTGAAACCAAATAAACACTCAAGAATATTTGCAAATAAAAGGAATGAGAGTGAGCGGGATATGCGAGAATGTGGAGCATTGAATGAACCTTGATCTCCAAATTACGTGCCCAACAGTTTGAGTAAATGCAAAGGGATGCATAAGGTAAGTTGGTTAGTTGAGGTAAGGAAGGAGGCGACGAGACATTAATGCTCTAAATTGTTCGTTTAGGGTGGTGAGGCTATCGTGGACATGCGACCATCCGATCCACTATACATAGATGTTTTCGCTGATTAAGGAGGCGGATGGGCTCCACTTTCAGGTGGAGGGAAAAATGGGCTTGTTTTGGACACATCAGAGCAAATGGTTCTTGACAGGTGGTGGGTTGCTCGATTTAAAAAAAAACAAAAATAGTAGGCCTGATGCACAAGTGGCAAGGTGACATGGTGGGCAAATTTTTAAATTTTTTTGGTCCACATGGACTGCCACATGGACCTCCAAAGTTGACCCGCCCTGCTTTGGATCGTTCTCCCCTACCTTACACATGGAAAAGGTTAAAAGAGGTATGGGAAGAGAGAGTTTGCATCTTTTGCACCATTTGTAAGTAAAAATAGAAAAGCATTTTATTTTAAAATGTAAAGCTTACAATGACATTTGGATTAGGTACACAAGTAATTTAGCTTTCAAGATATATTCAATAAGGAGATGGCTGAGAGAATATGGTAGTTCAATATCAAATTGAATAGCAAAAGATGAACACTTCAAAAAACAAAAACGACAAGTCTACTATCCAATAGACTATATTTGGAAATGGTTGAGAGAATGGAGTAGTTCAATATCAAATTGAATAGAAAAAGATCAACACTTCAAAAACCAAAAATGACAAGGTCTACTATCGAATAGACTATACTTGACCTCATAGACACGTTAAAAATATTATATTCTATTTTATTCTTTGGTTTTTATTATTTTGTGTATGTATTTCAAGTATTTTGTTTCAATATATGTTTTTAATTAATTTTCTTATTAATTTTAAATATAAAGTGATTATTGAAAATTTATTTTATATTTGTGTAGGGTATTTTAAGATATTAATATAGATATCTTAAAGATGAGCTATTTTTATTTACTCAAAGTATTTTACTTTACTTCAGAATTATTTTATTTATTATATGCATATATGGACACATAAATTTTAATATATATTTAATAATTATTGTGTTTTATTTACATTGTTTATTTTATTTTTATTTAAAGAGTTTTCCTTTTTTTTATAATACATTCATGCATGTAATTTTTAATTTTACTTTCAAAAGTGTGGTAAATATTAGATATTTATGTGTTACTTTTTAATAGTTTCAATTGTAGACATTAATATATATTTTAAAATTTTGAATTTTTTATATTTTAAATAAATGTCAGACCTAATTAGTTTTTCTTTCATTTTATTGCATAGTCACAACATCAAATGCTTCTCCTCTCCCTATTGTCATGGTAAGTTACACATCTTACCTTAATTATGTTATAGTTTTATTTTTTAGGTTAAAAACTATAGGTGTAATTTTTGCATAAATTTGATTTATGTGTGCAAGATTAGTTTGCTTCTTCAAATTTTAAATTTGATAATGGTTCCAAGCCTACTTACCTCCAAATAATTGTTATGGTTAACTCTCATGCCAATTTTTTTAAAATTGTGTGTATATAACAAGTATAAAAAGAAACCAACCCTAGGCCATTTCAATCATCTTCAAGGATCTAGGATCCTAATGTAGGAACATCCTAGGCGCATTCTTGCATCATGCCAAAATTTTCAAATTGTGTATATAACAAGTACAAAAGGCACCACCCCTATGTCATGTCAAGCATCCACAAGCATATAGGATTCTAACGCAAGAGTGTTCTAGGGGTCATGCATTCTTGCATCACAAAAAAATCTTACTAATTTTTTATTTGTGCATGCACATGTTCTTTTACATGATGTACATGTTTTAATGTTTCCTTGTTGTGTTGTGTTTTGGGAAATTATTTGGACTCCTATAACTCTTGTGATTTGTGCAAGTAATGTGCATCCTACATAGTTTGTTATTCATGCATATCATGTGTAGTTTTTCTTCATGTGTGCTAGTTTGGTGGGATGTTGGCTTTGTGAACTTTTTGCAAGCATTAGTTTACACCATAATGCATGCACACTTGGTGCATTACTACACAAGCCTCTAAGAAGCCTTTGCACATTTCTAAGTTACTCCTTAAGTTGGTGGACCCTTTAGATTGTAGTGTAGAGTAGATTTTTGGTTTGTTATGCAATTGCACAAAAAATTATCTATGTAGATGGTGCAAGATGATCCCACAATACTGGTTTACAATTTTTGGCCAAATTGAACACTAAAATAATTTTTTCTAACTAAATCTTCACTTTCGGGCACCTATAGTGGCTAAATCATGAGGAATTTGAACATGATGCAAACTAGTGATTTGTGACATTTTGTCTGTAGATTATAAATATATTTTTTCAAAAATTTTGGAATTAAATTGCACTTTTTTTTCCATCTCCTTTGAAAACTATTTTTTTTTTTAGTAAACAACATTTTTAAGGAGTGATGCCACCGATAACATAACTTTTTTTCCATGAAGGATAAAATTATTATTTTTTTTAAATTTAGATTTGTAATTACGATATCTAGTGCTTCCAATTGGTTTCATAGTGTTTTATTGAATATTTTTTTGTTAATCAAGTTTTGAAGTCAAACCAATTACAATTCAGACATAGGCGAACCGTATAATGCATAACTTTTTTTGTATGTATCGAAATTATTTTTTTTTGTTAGATCGAGGACTTCAATATCTGGTGCACTCATTTTTTCAATTTTTTTTATAATCTGCTATTTTTCCACATGTGCAGAACAAAGAGCTTGGTTTTCAATGAAAAACCTACATTTACAAGAAATAAAATTAAATATAATAATAAAATTAAATTTATTTAAAATTATACTTTTTGGGAAGCTTATAATAAGAACTACATATTTACAAAAAATAAATTTTAAATAAATTCATTTGATCCCCCAAAAGGTAAATCAAAAGTGGTTTTTTATCAGTATTTTGATAGGTGTAAAGAAGACTCCATTATAGGTATGGTTTAAAACTAGCGAGGTTCTATCCAAGGGGGTTTGATTTAAGGTGGTTCGATCAAACCCTCTTCAATTGGAATCATTTAAATGGAATTTTCCAAGGCTTAAATCATTATATTTGTAACGCCCCACCAAGGGATCTGGTGGATTAACACAAAAGACTTTCACCATCATGCTAATATATTTTTTTAATAAATTAAAGTGACACTAACACCACTCAACAAATTAACATGGATAATATTATTACGTTAGTATCATATCATAATCACAGTATGACCTACAAGTAACATTAATCATAACCCACTTACACACTTATCCACCATGGTCCCCTAATGTCGCTACTACAATACATCTACACTAACTAAACCTATCGAAAGATATTTGATACATTAAAATCACATCCAATCAATTCTTTGAATGTAAATTAAATCTCATACATCAAATTACATATGATAACATAAATTAATTATAAATAAACCTCATCTAACACTATGCCAATATGATCCTAATCTTAATCAATGCCATGAAATAGGTACATAAAGATATATTACATCTACTACTAAATTAAGTTCATATGCATCATAAATACAACATTCCTACATTAACCTTTCATTACATAATAAACAACAATAAATATATTTTCAAAGTCATATCAACTTATTCACATATCCTTTACAAGAATGTTACAATGTACAAGATTCATTCATCTAGGAAGTACATATATAAGATACATATTAGACACAATTTTCTTAGAAATATCATTTGTATCATAAAACTAACTTTGGAATGAAGTGGAAGGAAAGACTCATGTTGCACATGAATTGCACCACCTAAACTCCAATGGATGGTTGGAAAATACCACCCTACTACATGGAACCCTGAGGCCCACTCCCTCCGTGTTAGGAGACAACACTAGGCCCCACACATAAGCAAGCAATAGAAACAAGTGGCTGACACTAAACATCCAAGGAAGATTTTCTAAAACAAGAATCAATAAAAAATCATAAGGACTTTCACAAAGACTTCCAAATACTTCTAGGGGTCAAACACATAACACAAATAGATAGGAAACTCAAAAGCGGATCATTATATCACATAACATTATTTGCACAATCTTATAACATGATAACCAACTTTTAATTTCACAGTTCAAATTCAGGACCAACAATACATAACCTTGGTACAATTGATCCTTACACAGTATAAAAACCTCAACATAAGTTATCACAAGTGGGAAAAGATTGTCAACATACAGATAGTAACACATTTAAGCATAAATAATACAACACAATATAGATAAAATAATAGAGTTATATCCTCCTATACATCTTTAGAACTGAACTAATTTTTCCCTCTTGACAACAGTAAATCTGCCATCCATAAAATAGCTATAAAACACTCAAATCAACTTGAAATCTAAATCTGTCAAAGACCCATTTCAGATTTGACCATCGAATACTCAACAATTAACTAAAAAGACTCAAAAATTTATAAAATGCAAAACAAAATACGACTCCCATAAAAACCCTCTTTTCGACATACCCGATTACAACCAAATGACAAAATGAGAAATACAGCAACCAGATCTTTTCCAAAATATAAAATATTAAAACTATAATTAATTTAACTACTTTCAAATTTTTATAAATCTAAAATTCTAGTCTTCCATTGACTGGTTATAGTTATAGGGAGAAACAAGAGAGTATTTGCAGTCATGGAGGAGCAGCCTGACAACAACCCCGTGTTTCAACCATATCTCAAAAACTATGATCTGAGTTTTTGAGATTTTTGGATAGAGTTTAAAAGACAATGAAATAAAAAAAACCCTTTAAATATCTCACCAACCCAATTCATAAAAATAGATTTATGGATGACGCAAGAAAACCATTTTACTGAAGACAATAAACATATATTAATTTTTATTCTGGAATAAATAAATATTTTATTTGCACATAGAATAAAAATATCTATCATTTATTTTCAAGAATCAGAGATAGATAAATCAATCAAATTATTCTTACATTCAAAAAAAAAATTAAACAAAATATTTCAAAGTCCAACATGGATTCAACGCTTGGCATGGATGTGAATTCGATGCCAAGCTCCAAAAATTTGAACTTCTCACTCCCCAATCCAGAATTTTTCCAAAACCACAATTCCCCAACAAAATCCATTCCCCTCAAATCATAATTGAATTCCAAATCACTCTCCTCCAAATTTTGATTCAAAACCACTCCAAAATTCCAAAAATCTTAGAAAAATTACTCCAAAACTATGTAAAATCTCACCATTCTCAAAAACTCCAAAAATCTTTTAAAATTTCATGCACAGAAAGTGAAAATCTTATTTCCTTTATTTTTCATAAATAAAACTAATTAAATTCAAAAAAGAAATAAAAACAAAAAATAAAGTAATTTTCTTTCTTTTTTCCAAAAAACTCTTCTTTTCCAAAATAAAACAAGGAAATAAAATTCTCTCATAAAATAATTATTAAAATATTAAATTAAAGTACCTATCCTCATCCCACTAATGAAATAATTAATTAAAATAAAATAAACAATCAAATTAACTCAAATAATTAACTCATTTGTTTAGAGTTTCCCACCAAATAAATTCAAAATATTATAAGAGATAAAAGAACCTCCTTAAAAATAATCACTCCACCAAAATAGTAAATCAAAACACAAATATAACATATGCTTACATATTAATATTTAAATATTTACTAATAAACATATTAATATTTAATAAATAACATTAGAATATGTTAATATTTATGACCTTATTTTCATAAAACATAATACACATATAATCATAATAATAGTAATAACTAATATTCGCTCACACCAAAGAATAACCATAGCAATATAAATACATATATATAATAATATTAAATCACACCTCATCACATTAATAACAATTATAATAACAACTAACACGAGTGACCCAATATCTAACTTTACTCAAATAATCCAAATAATTCACAATCCAAGGTTAGACATAAATCATGAAATAACTTCTCACATAAAAGAGGCATTCACATCGAAACATAAATAACGAGAATGATCACAACAGTGACTAACCTGACTTATCGAAGGACTTAGCACCATTAGAATTGAATCCACACTCAAAGCTAAACATTGGAGTCACATAATCACATAACCGAATAGAAACATTCACACACGTGCAACACTCCAACCATAGGGTAAAGGAGATCGAGCATTGTCCTTTGACAACCCGAAAAGGTGGTCACACACTGAATCAATTATCCCTAATTGAGACAATGGCTAGGGTTGGGGTATAACTTGGGCCTAGATGTTATCTCCGCAACCACATTGGGATTAGAGGCACGCTCAGACCTGCTAATTCAGGTGGAGACGTAGCCTAGTACCTATTCACTCAAACATACAAATTAGAGCACATGTGCATAATAGCCGAAGCATTAGGAAATAAACTCTAGCAATCATATCTCATTCTCGTATGTCTTCCATACGTTCAATGGTATGATGTTGCCCTTTCCATAAACACACTATTACATCACTTAACTATCCAAGTAAATCTCTGCATAATAATAACAACAAAACAATATGCATCATACTCACAAAAGTACTAACAAAAGCTCATGTTTCATTTGCAACTGCAACACTTGAACACAAGTCAATACCTCTTCATGATAATAAATATAATCATAATATCATATCATCATGATAATAATATGTCAAAATCATGTGAAAATCTTAAAGATAACCAAAACATTTCCATAACACAAATATGCCCATAACTTGCATCCTAATAATGGTTGTCTGAACACACACACACACACACCATAATAAACCTATCCTTAAACATATATAATAATTTCTTTCCTAACCTTATCATATAGTCCATAAATTTATGATATACAACATTAACTGTTTAACATCATTAGCGCATACCTTTAAATATCCTTATTATTCTACCTTCATCTCCAAGTTCAACTACCTGCACATCCATGGTGAGAATGAAGGGGCACTACAATATTTTCTAAAAATATGTGATTTCAGCAAAAATCAGGATCTCCCAGAAATTGTAAACCAGCTTTGTGGGATCACTCTACAACATTGACATGGATCAAATGAACAGGCAACAAAAAGTGCACAAAGTCACAATAAAAGCACAAAAATAGGGTTAAAAAAATATAGAAAAATAGAACCTTTATTGAATTGCAAAAAATATTATAAAGATATGTGCCCTATATTGATTTCCATAAAAGATAAAAAAAATATATGGGGCCTTTATTAATGACAAAACCAACAACATGCAACCTTGCAAAATAAACAACCAACCTAGAAAGAGACTCTATAGATTGCATTCTACCAAAATAATAATAAAAAAATTATCAACTTGAAAAGTTAATCTCATAAATTCTAGCTCAATATGTTAGATCCCCTTTACAAGACTACTAGCACCAATTTATATACCAACTCCAAGGGTCCAATTCATGTAATAAAGTCAAACATACAAAATTCACCTCCAAGACATGCTTTAAAGAAAAATTTACTTGCATGTTTTATAGTGATATTTACTTGTATGTAAAAGCAAACTTTTCATGCAAACAAACACCCACAAAATAAGGAACTAACCACTATAGTTAAGGTCAAAACTAGAGCACTTATGAATGGGAAATTACAATATGGAGAGACATAAGGAGTTATATTGTTGGTTGGAAGGTATCTTAGTCCATTGTGACATACAATGATAGTAGAAACACTGATCCAAATATATTTCTATATCTTCCCACAACTTATTTTCAATTATAACCTTTAAACATAGGCAAGGGTCATGGAATATTGGCTTTAACAAATGCTAATTGCATTTGTTGAAGGTTACAAAAATCTTAACAAGTCCATATTGTTCATTTCCTGTAAGCATTGCATTCCATGTGATGACATCTCTTTCAACATTCTTTTGAACAATTATTATGGTCTGTTTATACATTCTCATTATGCATACAATGGTGGCATAACATAGGAGGAAGCTAGGATTGTGCATGGAGTTTAGCTTTGCAACTCACATATGGTCACAGGTAATGGAAGATGTGAGCAAGAGATTGGGATTGGCTTTACACCTGTAAATCACATTTACTTTAAATTTCGTAAGGTGCATGTTCAATAAATCCATTTTGTGTACATATTGCATTCATTGCAGTCCATGAGACAAGATCTATTTTAGGTGTTTTTGTCAAACAGATTGCCTAACCTATCTATGCTTTGATATTTTACAGATCTTTTCCCCCTAAATAGAGCATTGAGTAATATGAATATGAATCGAACAATGGATGCTAGCAGTAGTTTTGGATGTTGGTTTTACTGCTACACAAATTGTATTTGCTCGAAGTTTTTTGAATTGATGTTGCAATTTTGGTGGCCCATGAGATGACATTTTTCACTACCGTCTATGGTCCTTAAACTGTTTGTTATGTAGTTATCATTAAAATCTTTCATTCACGTAGATATCATTAAAAATTTTCATTCATGTAGATATCATTAAATTTTTTCATTCACGTACATATTATTAAAATTTTTAAAATAGATGATATCTGTTTCGAGTATGTTAGGGTTCCACATTTTGCCTTTATAAAGACTTTTAAAGTTAATTAAAAAAAACTTCTTTCTTTGTTTTTTCAGGATTGCAAGATCCATGGGGAGGTCATGAAGTGGTAGCCAAACTTCCTTAAGTCCTTGGGAATTCCACTTCTCTCGTTTTCTACATTTATGACAAATTTCTAGCTGTAAAAAACCACTTTTTACATAGTAGATTTTCACAATTTTGGAATAAATTGATGATTAATATAAATTTTAAATTTGTGAATCATATTTGTAACAATTTAAAATTTAAATTTTTGGTTTCTCTAATTTTAAATGTTTTGTATTTACAATATTTATTGAATTTTGAATATTTGATTACAATTTCACACAAACATTTTTCTAATGTCATTACTGATGTAAGTAGATCTTTAGACCATTTACTTTTGTTGATTAGATGATTTAAAAATTGGTCACGTGATTAAAATTTCATTAAATCTAATAATGTTAGATTGAGAAATATCTTGTGACTATATGCAAAAACTTGTGACTTCACTTATTTACGTATCAATGCCACTTTATTTATGTATTCTCTAGTCCTTGATTGGTAAGAATAAGTTAAAATACATTGTGCATCAACCGTCAAGCTCTTTGGGAAGCATTTGTAATGTATGACAACCCTTGTGGCCACTTATTGAAACTAAAAATCCATGTTGGCGAATCAATTATAATTGCATCTAGACTTTAAATACCTTGAAATGAAAGCGTCCATATCCCTAAGAGTTTTTTTTTAAATTGTAAATTTTTTTGGATCTCTTTGCAACCTCATGAAACTATGAAATGTAAAGGGACAAATCTACTAGAAAGGATGTTGAGATAGTACACTTGTAATGCTGCATTGAAACCTTGTATCAATATCATTGAGATTTGATTAAATGTTTAATTGTGTCTCCACATGTATCACTAGCTTAATAGGATTTAACTTAGATGAATGTATAAAATTTTAAGAAGATTGAAATCAACTAACAAATTGCTTACATTTATGATCATAAATTGACAAGCTTGATTAGATCAAAATTCAACACTTCAAAATGATTAAGAAGATTTTCAACTAATACTTATTAACACGTACATTTATAAATTTCATTTGATCGAGCCAATGACAACAAAGAGACCTAATGACGCAAGAGCATCAACTCTCAATTTTAGCTTTTGTTTTGGTTTTTTTGTGGTTGTAGTTTTGGAGTTTTGGTTACCAGTTTTGTAACCAAGTTTTTGTTTTGCAATTATTAATTTGGGGTAGATTTTTCCTTGTGTGAGGCTGATCCATTTTCTCATTTTCCAAGTGTTAAAACACTAGTCTTAGACCCCACGTGAGAAGACAATTCATATATGAAAAAAAAAACAAAAAACAAAACTTTTCATAGTTGGAAAACAAGGGGACTTTTTGCCATGTGACCCATATGGGAGGAGGCTACACAGGCAAGGTGGGGGAAACCAAGAAATAGTTAATTGGTTTTGGCAGTTAAAAAAAATATTTATCAAAGATATTTCATTGTGAGAGTTGGCGGTTTTTTGGCATGGGAAAAATAGTTATCAAAGATATTGCATCGTGAGCATTAGTGGTTGTTTTCGGCATGAGAAAAGGATGATATAATAGCTATAGGCGCAGGGAAAAGAAAGGCAGATTTTAACATGGAACACATAGAGGAAAAAGTCATGAATTTGTATTGTTAAAAAAAGAGAATAGCAATATCCAGTTGAACACCATTGTGTAGCTGTAGTTTGTGGTTAAAAGGTAAAAGAATTTGAATTTGGAATTAAGCAAGAGTTATAGGCTGGAGAATGTATGAAAATATATATATTAATGTGCTACTGTAGTTGACGTGTTTTGTTAATTCTAGTCAATTATGGTGTTGAAGTATGAAATTACTTGCTAGTATAAACTTCTTTAGTGCTGAGTCAATATGTGTAGACTTTTGAACTCCAAATCCCATTGCATAGGCAGAGTATTGATTGTGTGGTTTAAGTTTGTTGTGTTGAAGTTCTTATTTTGGAACTCTCTAATAATATTCTTGTTTTGGTATTGTCTGAGCATTGGAATAGAACAACTTCAAAATCATTTGGAATTGGATTTGCAATTCTTGTCATCAATTTTTGGTATCAGAGCAGCAAGTGATTGGCAGGGTAAAGTTGGGCAAAATGCCACTGAAAAGAATTCCAAGAGGAGGTGTTAGAGGTGGTGCTAGAAGAGGCATGGATGAAGGGATTCTTGAATTGTTGTAGAATCTCAAGACAAGAATGGATGCCATGGAGTAGGCCTAGAGGAGAGGATTACTTACGAGAGATATAAGCAACAATGAAGAAGAGGGCAACTAGCTAGAGAAGAGGTGGTTCATGGAGAAGAAGAAGAACCTATGGGGTTGAGGTGAGATTACTAAGAGCAGTCATGGGGGTTGGAGCCAAGCCCAAGATAGAGGTTCCACTTTGATGAAAGAGGGTACTCTCCTCTATCACAACACCACTCACAAAAATACAAAATACAAAATGAAACTCATACGCAGTGCTTTGCCTCAAAAAAAAATTGCAGCAATAAATACTTCCTCTATTCAAATCCAATATCCAAATCAAAACAATTCCCCACAAATACAAAGAATTTCATTTGTCAAATCCAATTCAATTTTAGGATTCAAATTTAATTACATACATAACTGAATTCTCTTATTTTCTTCTCACTTCCAGACAAATCTCCTTCTAACTACACCCTCTCCTTCACAACTTCTCATGAATTTATTTCTGCAAATTTATTTGTTTCCTACAGCCATAGTTAATGGCACAACCCCTCCAAACTTATGCAGCAATTCCCCACACCTTCCTCCTTCCTTACGTTGGCTTCCCCCCTATTGATTTTCTTGTATTTCAGTTTTTAAATTCCTCACAGTATGGTGTGGCCTTTTCAGCTTCTATTCTTTTCTTTTCTTTTTAATTTGTCTCCTCCACTTCTGTGGCTCTCCCCCATTTTGGCATGGATATGGGAATTAATTTTAATTATTTTATTTCTTTGTGAAGTTGCATAATCAATTTGGATAAGAAAATTTATTTCGTGACTTCATCACTATGTAAGGAGTGCGAAATTGGGCACCGATAGGCGAAAAATTCAAACTTCTTTGACTTGTATGAAATTGGGCATGTAGACTTGGGATGATGTCTTGGGTTCTCTGTAAAATGATTTTGTTCCAGCACTCATAAATTTTGAAAAATTAAACTTTTTGTAGATCAACAACACACTTTTGGCATTAAAAACATAAATTTCTAGCATTAGTTTCTCCCAAACGATGAAATATATAACCTTGATTATTTTTGCACATTTGACATGGTACCTCCAAGAATGTCCCTGCAAAAGGATTTTACTTGATTCCTTATAGATTTTTCATAAATGATTTTTAAAACTACCCATGGAGCCTTAAAATAGCGATTTGGCGAAAACTTGGATTTTTGCAATTTCAATCAGATTTCTAGATTCCTGCTATTGAAAGATGCTTGAAAACATCAATGTAAACCAAAACACACACCAAAATTGAAAATTCAACTGAAATATTTTTAGGCGATGCAAGATCGCGCCTGTACTCGAATGCTCCTACATCACACTTACTCAGGAAGCCTCAATAGAGAGGAACTCATTGATTGGATCAATGATCTTGACAACTATTTTGAATACAAAGAAGTGACAGAGGATAAACAAGTCAAGTTTTCATGCACAAGACTTAAAGACCATGCTTCTATGTGGTGGGACTATGTTCAGCCAGAAAGAAGAAATAAAAACAAGGAGAAGATAACTTCTTGGGATAGATTGGTTGCCAAGCTGAAATTTAAGTTCCTTCCTAGAGATTACCAAACTAATCTATTTAAAATATTGCAAAACCTTAAGTATAAAGAGATGAGTATGAAATAATACATAGAGGAGTTCTACAAGCTTGTGATTCATTCAGGGCATAATGAAGAGGATATGGAGAAGGTAGATAGGTACCTCAATGGATTGAGATACAATTTGTAAGATGAATTGAGAATTTTATCACCTATAAATCTTGAGGAAGCATATCAATATGCTATTAAAGTAAAGGAGAAGCTTATGAGAAAGCAAAATCAGAAAGGGAGAGGTAAAGGAAGAGGAGCAAGAGGAAGAGGGCAACACTCTAATAAAGGACAACAACACCATCAAGGTGAAGAAGTAGGCACTTTTAGTGGATAAGCCAATCCAGAGAGAGGAGGTTTCCAAACCAGAGGAGGGAGACCATTTGGTACAGAGGAGACCAAGAAAGAAGAGGCTTTCTAGGGAAGTGCTTAAAGTGTAACAAGTTTGGTCATAAAAGTTGGGAGTGTTCTAAGTTTACACAAGAAGGCCACACAAGGCCTGAGAGGAGTAATCATATTGTGCAAGCAAACCAAGAGAGTGTGGGGTATCCTTCTCATAACTTAGAAGAACCTGAGACAATAGAGTCTTTGTTGTTCAAGCTCTAGAGTATTGTTGAAGCCACCAAAAGAGAGTCAAGAACATGTGCAAAGGAGAGCTTTATTCAAGACCAATTGCAAGGATAAAGGTAAGTGCTACAAACTTATTATTGGCAATGGTAGTATAGATAATCTTTTGTCAGTTGAAATGGTGAAAGGTGTGTGCAAGAAGTTGAGTCCACTTTTTGGCCAAAAAGTGGAAGTGTTTTCCCTAATTTTCATAATTTGTCACATTTGACCTTAAAATTTGAAGCACTTAGAGATGGAATCTTAAAAAAAGTCACTGATCATAAAATGTAGTACTCGGAGTCTAGTTTCCAAATATTTAATTTATTTTAATACCCAGATGATACAAATTGATTTTCAATAGGTGTTTCTAAAAACCACTGTTTAAAGTCACTTTTTTTTACCATACCATGCATGTGTAGATCATCCATATTTTGAACTAAATAATCATATTTTTCTGTATCCTTAAATGGGAAAAGATTTGTAACACACTGAGGAAACACTTCCAAATTTTTTTTGTAATTTTTTTGAATATTTTTCTTTTGTTAATTTTTTATTGGTCATATTTGTTGTTTTGAAAAATCGTCATGTACGTCATGCATAAGATGACCTAAACTTATCATTTTTTATTTTTTTTTTCAAATTGAAAAAAATTGTCTTAAGTACGTTTTTTGTACAATTCATCTTCAAAAAAATATTTTAATAAAAAGTTATTAAAATACTAAAAACTCTGTTATTTCAATTTTATGGACCAGTTTCATCAAAAAATAATTGAAAAATAGAAAAAATAATAATAAAAAAAATGCATAATTGGAATCTACACTGTCTCATCTATAATGGGTTTTAATTTCGTCAAAAAATCTGCAAAAAAAGGTCTTCAGACATATGCCAAAAGTCACTATTTTCTTGTGACATTGGAAGGACCTTCAAGTTGCAGGTCAAACCAGGTCCAAAGCTTTGATTTGGGTCCCTAAGCATTTTACCAAACTAAAAAACAAGGCAAAAACCTAACCCAAAATTCACGTTTTAAAAAATGGGATCCCGTCTCATAAAAAAATATATTTTTTTATGCTTTTATGAAATGGGATAAATTTTTAAAAGGGGATCCCATTTTACAAAATGGGATAGAAAACGAGGTCCCATTTTGTAAAAGCATAAAAAATATATATTTTTAATGAAACAAGAAAGGGATCTCATTTTTTTAAAAATGGGATCCCATTTTAAAACGGTCCATTAAAAAACGGGATCCCATTTTTTAACGAGCCATTTTAAAATGGATCCCATTTTTTAACATGTCATTTTAAAATGAGATCTCATTTTTAATGGGCCGTTTTAAAATGGGATCCCTTTTTTGGCTTGGGGCTCTGAAGCGAAATGGGATCCTATTTGTTAAATAACGAGATCTTGTTTGCCCAATTTTGGGTTTTTTTTCTAAGTTTGAAACTTCCACCTTAAGTGGAATCAACTTCGTGCTTTCACCTTGGACAAGCAAGGCCTTACAAGAATTACACATCCTAATCCATATCAAGTTTCTTGGTTGCAAAAGGGGCATCAGTTAGTGGTAGATGAGTAGGCCTTTGTAGAGTTTCAAATAGGTAGCTATAAGGACACTATTATGTGTGACATTATGCCCATGGACGTTTGCCATGTGCTTCTTGGTAGGCCTTGGAAATTTGATAGGAGAGCCATACATGATGGAAGAAATAATACCTATACTTTTCAGAAGGATGGGTAAAAACATACATTGTTACCTTTGAGAGGAGAAGGGGATAATAAGAGCACCAGTAGCAGCAAGATTATGTTGGTGAGTGGCAAAGAATTTTTGTGTGATATGAAGAAGGAAGAAGTGGTATATACATTGGTACTCAAGCATAAGGTTGCTCTTACCTCCACTAAGTTGGATGATTTGTCGAATGAGATACAAGACATATTGAAAGAGCATATGAAAATTGTGGTAACTGATTTTCCTAATGAGTTTCCTCCAATGAGGAGCATTAGTTTCCATATGGATTTGGTTCTAGGGGCTAGCCTACCAAACAAGGTTGCATATAGATTGACTCCCAAGGAGAATGAGGAGATTAGAAAGTAGGTTGAAGAGTTGTTGGAAAAAGGATTGATAAGGGAGAGTCTTAGCCCATGTGATATTAATAGTTTTAGTGCCTAAGAAAGAAGGTGATTGGAGAATGTGTACGAACTCTAGAGAAATCAATAAGATATCCATTCGATACAGGTTTCCTATTCTAAGGATGGATGATTTAATGGATTGTTTGAGTGGTTCTATATATTTTTCAAAGATAGAATCGAAGAGTGGTTACCATCGAATTAGGATTAGACTTGGGGATGAATGGAAGACATCATTTAAGATTAATGATGGTCTTTATGAATGGCTGGTTATGGCCTTTGGGCTTACAAATGCACCTAGGTTTATGAATGAAGTCTTGAAACCATTCTTGGGGAAGTTTGTGATAGTCTATTCAAGGATGATATACTAATCTTTAGTAGGTCTAAGGAAGAATACCTAGAGCACTTAAGGTTGGTTATGACACGGTTGCATGAGGAGAAGTTGTTGATCAACCTCAAGAAGTGTACCTTTATGAAGAATGAATTAGTCTACTTGGTTTTTGTGGTATCCAAAGAGGGATTAAAGATGGACAAGGAGAAGGTTAAGACCATTGTTGATTTGCCAACACCTAGGAGTTCTTATGAGGTAAGAAGTTTTCATGGAATTGCTAGTTTTAATAGAAAGTTTATCAAAAATTTCAGTAGTATAGTTGCTCCTATAATTGACACTACAAAAGGACATAAAAATAGTTTGAATGGACTCAAGAGGATGAAAAATGTTTTATATTTTTGAAAAATAAAGTAACTGAACAACCTATACTTGTGTTACTTGATTTTAACAAAGTTTTTCAAGTAGAGTGTGATTCTAGTGGCTTAGCAATAGGAGTTGTCCCAAGTCAAGAGGGGAAACCAATAACTTATTTTAGTGAAAAGTTGAATAATGCTAAGATGAAGTGTTCAACTTATGACCTTGAATTTTATGCATTGGTTCAATCTTTGAAGATGTGGAGGCACTACTTGCTTCCCAAAGAGTTTTTTGTTTATACAGATAACCATGCACTCCAATTTATAAACATCCAACACAAGTTGATTCAAAGGCATGCAAAATGGGTGGAGTACCTTCAGAGTTTTAATTTTATGTTGAGACATAAGAGTGGGCAAGCAAACAAAGTTGTTGATGCACTAAGTAGTTTAGAAGTCTATTACTATAGGATATTCAAGAAAATAGTGTTGTGTTTGATATCTTGAAGGAGTTGTATGAAAATGATGTAGATTTCAGAGATGCATATGAAGCTTGCAGTAGTCCTATCAATAGAGATAGACGACCATGGATTTATTTTATGTTGGAAGGGGGTTTACTAGAGGCAATCAATTGTGCATTCTCAAAGGGTCAATGGGGGATAATCTCTTGAAGGAGAATCACTGTGGCAACTAACAAGACATTTTGGGCAAGACAAACTTACCTATTGTTGAGTACACACTATTATTGGCTATGGATGTAGTGGATGTAAAGAGGTATGTGGAGAGATGTAGAGTATGCTAGCATGCAAAGGGAAACAATGAAAACACTAGTTTGTACCAACCACTACCTGTGCCACATAGACCATAGGATTCAATGAGTATCAATTTTTTTGTAGGATTGCCTAGAACTCAAAGAGGCAATGATTCTATTTTTGTAGTTGTGGATCAGTTTTTGAAAATGGTTCATTTCATTCCTTGCAAGAAGACTAGTGATGCAACAAATATAACTAACTTGTTTTTCAAAGAAGTGGTGAGGTTGCATGGTATATACCTAGGAGTATAGTATCTGATAGAGACACAAAGTTTATGGGTCACTTTTGGAGAACATTTTGGAAGAATTCAGGAACCCATCTTAGTTTTAGCTTAGCTTACCATCCCCAAATAGATGGTCAAACATAAGTGGTCAATAGAAGTTTGGGTAATATGTTGATATGTCTTATTGGAAACACACCTGATAATTGGGATATGGCTTTAGCACAGATTGAGTTTTCATATAATGATGAACTCCAAATAGAAGTACAGGTTTGATCCCATTCTATATTGTTTATGGTATGCATCTAAGGGCTGTATTTAAACTCAGAGATCTTGGTAATTTTGAGAGAAGTGTATATGGTGAGGATTTTTCCAAAGGTATTCATGACCTTCATGAAAAGGTCAAATTGCAGATTGAGGGGAGGAACCAATAATACAAGTAGTATGCTGATAAGGAGTGCAAAGTACATTTTTTAGATTGGTGATCTCGTTTTGGCTCATCTTAGAAAGGATAGATTTCTAAAAGGTGAATACATCAAGATAAAAATGAAGATTGGTCCTTGCAAGATTCCTCAAAAAGTTTTTCACCAATGCTTATGAGATAGCTCTTCCTTTCAATATGGGTATCTCAGCCATCTTCAATGTGGTTGATCTCTATCCCTACAAAGGCGAGGAAATGGATGAAACATTAGACATAGAGCTGATTCCAAGATGGGAACAACAAGTGCCAAAGCCGGCTCCGATCGACATTGAGTGCATCTTGGAGAAGTAGTTGCTCAAGAAGACCTGAGGAAAGGAATATTTCAAGTACTTGTGAAATGGAAGGATCATCCTTTGGAGGATGTCACTTGGATATCAACTACTGAGATCTCCAAATATGGTCATAGCATTGATGACCTCATGATCAAGAGAATCAACTCTCAATTTTGGCTTTTGTTTTGGTTTTTTTGTGGTTGTAGTTTTGGAGTTTGGGTTACGAGTTTTTGTTTTGTAATTGTTAATTTGGGGAAGATTTTTCCTTGTGTGAGGCTGATCCATTTTCTCATTTTCCAAGTGTTAAAACACTAGTATTAGATCCCATGTGAGAAGAAAATTCATATATGCAAAAAAAACTAAAAACTTTACATAGCTAGAAAACAAGTGGAATTTTTTCCATGCAACCCATACAAGATGAGGCTGCACAAGCAAGGTGGGGGAAACCAAGAAATGGTTAATTAGTTTTGGTAGTTAAAAAAATAGTTATCAAAGATATTGCATCGTGAGAGTTGGTGGTTGTTTTTGGCATGGGAAAAGGATGATATAGTAGCTATAGGTGTAGGGAAGGAAGATTTTAACATGGAACACACAAAGGAAAAAGTCATGAATTTGTATTGCTGAAAACAAGAGAATTGCAATATCCAGTTGAACACCATTGTGTAGTTGTAGTTTGTGGTTAAGAGATAAAATAATTTAGAAATTGGAATTAAGCAAGAGTTATAGGCTAGAGAATGTATGAAAATACATATATTAATGTGTTGTTGTAGTTGATGTGTTTTGTTAATTCCAGTCAATCATAGCGTTGAAGTACGAACTTACCTACTAGTATAAAATTCTTTAGTTTTGAGTCAATTTGTGTGGACTTTTGAACTCTAAATCCCATTGCATAGGTAGAGTATTGATTGTGTGGTTTAATTTTACTGTGTTGAAGTTCTTATTTTGGAACTCTCTAATAATATTCATGTTTTGGTATTGTCTGAGTATTGGAATAGATTAGCTTCATAATCATTTGGAATTGGATTTACAATTATTGTCATCACCTAACACATGAGTTAAAATTGTGACAAATTTTGGGAAGACGATTCAACGAAACATGTCATTTAATGAATGTACAAATATAAACAAAAAAAAAGAATGTGAAAATATAATAATATATTAAGGTAAAAAATGAGGATAAAAATTGGCTCTAAATGGAGATAAGGACCTTATAGATACAATAGGGACCTATAATCATTGGCAATAAATAGTGTTTATCTGATTGGGCTATATAATCAAAGGTAAAAGTTACCCAAACAAAAACCATGAGATAAGAACCCTAAAATGAGACAATAACAAAAAGCAAAAGGAAAATATCCTAGTCATCTATTATACAACATAAGGGACAACCCATTTCATTATTTGAATAACTTCAAGTATTTCCCATTGTAAGGTAAGGGAAATTGAGTACCATTAGGATATGTTGAGAGGTATGTGTGGGCACTATCAAATAGATGTGAAATGGGTCCATCCAAAGTGAATTAAACTTTCCATGGGAGCCTCTTGGTCCCCTTCTCTTATCTCATAACACTATATCGTCAATTTTCCCTTTGTTTAGTTCTTCTATCAAAAATTCATTTAACTTTGGCCCAATGTTTAGTAATTTATTCACAACTCTATCACATTATTCTTCAATATTAGTCAAATATAAAATCATCTTTTCTAATAGATCTTTGAATTATTTATCTTCTATGACACTTCTCAATTTTGAGGTTGAGAGTTCTAAAGGTATAGGTAGTGCAAAATTAATTCTATAGACAAATTCAAATGGATACACACCTATAAATCTTTTAGGAATAGTTCTATCAACTCATAACACATCATATATCTTCTTGTGTCCATTTTGTTGATTATCATTGACCAACTTGTGAATGATAGTAGTTAGATTCTTATTGCCTAACTAAACTTGACCATTTCCCTATGGATAATAATTAGATGAATGTAATAAAGTAATTCAATACTTGTAATAGGCATGATAATTTGAGAAGAAAAAATGGAGGCATTATTACTTACAATTTGTGCGACACTCCAAATCTAACTAAAATGTTTTCCTTGATGAAATTGTAAACTACCTATGAAGTGGTTTGTGTTATATGAATTGCTTCTACCCTCTTAGTAAAGAATTTTATTATTGTTAAGACATTTACATGACCACACTCGAGTCTAGATTAATGGTTCCTATGAAATCAATACCCCACTGCTAGAATGGCTCATCAATTATAATAGGTATCAAAGGTAAAGTAATAAATTTATGCCTTCCCACAAATTTTTGGCATTCTTCACAAATTTTCTACCCATTCTTGTGCATATTTGAACATTCTATGCCAATAGTAACAATTTTTTATAATTTTAAAAGTTGTTATAGAGGAAGAGAAATGATCTCCACGCTTCAATATAATTTTTTTTTAACAATTTATTTATTATTCTTTAGCCATGCATCTTAAGAATGTACCATCGATTCATTTCTTATATAATGTATTTACCTAGATAATATCCTTAGCTAATTTGAGTTTAATGATTCTCTTCTGCTTGGCTAAGAGATGTTAGGTTAATTCTCCATAAATAAATAAATATGGAATATTTGAAAACCAATCACCTATTAGTATGATAGAGAGAGAAAGTGGGAGGTTTTTAGTTTCATTTTACTCTCCTTCTAAGACTTTAGAACTTTTTAAAATGATTAAAAGATAATAAAAAATTATGTAATAAATTTATGATGATCTATATATTCTTCTCTTGTTATTATTTGCTAGGCAACCACCCACACATATATCTTGTGGTTATAGTGACTTAATACTACACTATTCATTGAGGATAAGATTATAATAGATTGATAATGTAACAAACTGAGACACTTGCCATTGATTGTATAATTCAACTAATGATTTAAGATTGTATACACCAACCTATTTAATATTATTCTCAACCAAATATATATGTATGGAAATTATTGGCATTTCTATGAAAGAACTATATGACAGACTCTTTTGATTGAGCATTCATCACTCTAATTCACAATTTTCTCACCACCAAGTCCTAGGGGGTAGAGATGGCATAAAACTACTAGAGCTATCACTGTTGATGGAGAAGGACCTTATCAGATCAACTCACCTCATTCTACCATTCATTTAGATGATCGATTGATCGCAAGCTATCATAGATGGGGTTCAAACCAAATCATTTGATCACCAAAGCTTAGAGTTTGCAGTGTCTTACTATCCTTCGGCATCTCCCTTGGAGTGTATAGGAGTATATAATAGTTGGGTTATGGGAATGTTCTACAGATTTTAAAACTATGTCTTTGCAACATGTATTTAGATGTACATTTGATTGTATTTATTAACTAGCATTTATATTTAAAGGAGGTTCAAGGATTATGTCAATAGAAAATTATATGTATGTTAATATGTTAGAGAATATGTGTTTGTGCATGGATGTGTTGCAAATTCTAATTGCATGTGGTTAGATTAAACAACTAATAATAAGTGCTAAATAATGGAATGAAATAAACTTAGAAAAAACTAGATTTTTTCCTTGAAGAAATCAAATATTACCTAATTATGAAATATTTGCATACAAATTTAAAACATAAAGCAATGCAAATGAAAAATTAAAGTTCCCATCAAATTCACAAAAAAAACTACAAATGGAAATAGAATACATTGTCATCCAATTATCAAATCAAAATTTATTTGAATTTTATGTGATAAGTGAGATTTTGGAGGCTTTTACCTGATATTTTGGAGGTTTTTATCATTGAATGGTAGTTAGTTTACCATTAAGCGGTAGCTGAAACTTATTTTCCGATGACTCAACAATGGTTCGCAGGCGTAAGACTTGTTTTAGGCTCAAATCTCACACTATATGTAGCCTATCAACTAATTAATTGAAAATAAAAAATAAGTTGTATTTTTATTTTAATTTAACTAGCACTTGCACCTAAAGGAGGTTCAAGGATTACATTGATAGAAAACTATATGTATGTTAATATGTTAGAGAGTATGTGTTTGTGCATGAATGTGCTGCAAATTCTAGTTACATGTGGTTGGATTAAGTAAGTAATAATAATTGCTAAATAATGGTATATTAAGTATTATTTGATTATGAAATATTTGCATACAAATTTAAAACATAAAGCAATGCAAATGAAAAATGAAAGTTGCCATCAAATTCACAAAAAAATATTGCAAATAGAAATAGAATGATCCCATCTAGTTGTCAAATCAATATTTATCCAACTCTTATGTGATAAGTTAGATTTTGAAGTCTTTTACCATTAAATGACATCTGGTTTACCATTAAATGGTAGCTAAAACTTGTTTTCTGACGACTCAATAATGTTTTACAGGTGTGAGACTTGTTTTGGGTTTAAATCTCACACTATATATAGCCTATTGGCTGATTAATAAATACAATCAAATGTGTATTCTAATATCTAGATATTCAATACATGGAAAAATATTTTGAAGGCATGCCATTCACATTGGAGCAAGTTCACCCCCTTATGTCGAACCAAGTTTTCAATCTCACAAAATAGACATGTATGTAGTTTATAAAATGGAAAAATACTCTCTATTTATCATTTTAAATCTATAATGTTATGATTACAAGAAGAAAAAATATTGTGATTCTAATTTTGGTTTAATGGTTTGAAAATAAATAAATTGTGATGTGATTATCAAAATTCTTATCTCAAGGGCATTGACACATTACCTTTCTCAACCTTGATAAGTTATCACATAATTAAATAGAATTGAAGAACCATTTCAAGAAAATGCATAATACGTTCATAAACCATTATATCCTTTAGTAGCTCGACCCTTATTCATCATAACAAAACATAAGTTTAACATCCAACCCTAGCTATTATTCTAGAGAAATTCATGTTTGTTTGATAGTGCATTCCACATAAAGTGATTAAGTTTTCTCCAATATTAAAGTATTCCCACTTTCAAATGTTTTAAGGATAGAATTTTTTTTATTTAAGGAAGATGTCTCAATCTCACCTAATATTAAGTATATAAAGAATGCAACTTTTAGACTATGTTTAGCATTGCTTCTAAGGATTTCTATTGCATAGATATTTTCAAGATCTAAAATTATAAATAAAGGTTCCAAAGGCCTGTCAAATCAAAATTTATGACCTTTAGAAGTTGGGTCTCTTGCATTCAAAATTGTAAAAACATGTAGGGCATAAAAAAGAGCTATAAGAGGGAGTTACACTTATTCATCAACTTATGACATATTCTACAACACATCATAGGGAATATTTGAATGGAGATAATGAAACCAAAATGGAATGTAACTAATTTGGAGAGTGAATTTTTTAGTGCTTATGATAGGTGGAAGGAATATGCTCTTTTTAGCTTGTGAAATCATCTTGAGATTTGGGTGTTGGTTTCCTAACTAGGTATTTTGGTGTCATATTTTTGGGTGGTTTTAGCTCATGGTTTGGTAATTATCATTTCATGGTTTCATGTTTTACTTATCCTATTTATATGATGCTTGATATGGAGTTATCTATAGTGAGTTTGCAAGTACTATTATGTTGTTGAAACTACTCCAGATCTTTAGTTGGTGATACTCTTATAAAAGGTTGATATACAAGTGTATAGTAACTATTTTTAGATTACTAAATAATATATTGGGATATTTTGAGCATGTTTTTTCTCTCTCAAAAAGGTTTACCCCATGTATGCCTATATTGTGGAATGCATTTATGTTTTATACGTGTTTTTCTTTTTTATAATTCTAAGGATCTAAAATCTACATAATGCCCTCCTCTAAGACTAGTTTAGGAAGAATTTTTGTGTACCTTTCTTTCTTTCAATTTCATATTAAGAATATAAATTATTAGGGAACAAGTTCATGGAAAATTTTGGCTCAAATAGAGTAAGTATGTTGGCCTTGTTTGATAGTAGTTTACTATGCAAGGTTGAAAACTAGTGAGTATTCTTTTACCTATAGATGTTATCATTGAAATAATGTACTAAGTTGAATGGCTATTTGTAGGACATGCATAATGTTCCCTATGCTAGTGTTTTAGATATATTGATGTATACAATAATATATATTAGAACAAATATTACCCAAGTAGTGGGAGTTCTTAGTAGGTTTATGTCTAAACTTGATAGAGAGAATTGGTATCATGTTAAGAAGATATTTACATATTTGAGAGGAATTTGTAATTACTATTTATTCTATCATGGTTTTAGTGATGTGGGAACATATATGGATTCATTTATTTTGATTGGATATGCGATTTGGACAATACAATACATCCATGATAAATTATGTGTTTTCTTTGTTTGGTAGTGCTGTCAGTTGGATGAGTATGAGGTGACCTATATTTTTTTTGTCTAGTACCAAAGTAAAGTACATGTATTCTAAACATGCTATTAAAGAGACAATATAGTTATAGAGGTTGTGTTTAGGTGAAGATAATTTGTGAGAATCATAGTGCTATTTTTTTAGCTAGGATTCCCATGTACCACACTCACATTAAGCATATAGAGGTGTAGTATCATTTCATTCATGATATGGTATATAATATTAAGGTCATAATTTATAAGGTTGACTCTCTTGATAATGTTTTAGACTCCCTTATAAAACTGATTAGCATGGATAAGTTTTGTTGGTGTAGGTAGGCTATGTGCCTTGCCTTGTCCTATGCTTAGTTTATTTCATAGTTTCTTATTATGTCATTGACTCAGGGACATGCACAAAATTTAAGATGAATTTATCCATGCATCACTCCTCTACTATAGTATTTAAGGCATGCAAAAACATATGTTTAGTGGAGAAGTTATGATATTGGGTTATCCTTTATACATTTAGTAGTGTGCAAGATGGTATATTTTGTGTGGAGGTTGGAAAATAGCTTTACCCTAGCCTATCCCCATCATTTGAAATTAACTTTATGACTCCACATTTAACCGTTAATCAGTTTTGTTTAGATTTACTAGTGTAAAAAAAATCTAATTGTTTTCCATGATCGTAATCTAAATCTTAAAATTTTAAATTTGGATCCATGTTTCCCTCTCTTACTAGCCATTGAGTCAATTCAAGGGTAATTTATTTTAAATTAAACACTAAGGTTGTGTATTTAAGGATCAACCCTAATTCATTTAAAGCATTTAGGAGAGAGAAAGGAATCTATTGAGCACATCTAGAATTCAATTGCAAAAGGATGAAATTTTTCAAGCAACATCACATCATATGCTAGTCATACTACATGTTTGCTTTCTATCTTCAATCTTGGTTCATCATTGTTGAATCAAGCCACCTTGGGGTTTGACTTCAAAGAAAACATGATCCTTATAATTTACTATGATATAAACATTAAAAGATCAAGGTGAATTTTTTTTTTGTAATCATATTTCTTCTAGTGTAGTTTTGTGTGTGAGTTCACTTCCATGAGCATACAATTGAACCTTGAAATGAAACACAACAAGTTTGTAGATCTTCGAAGAAATTCATCTAGATAGAGCCCTAAATTTGAGTACATTAACAAATAAATTTCAAACATCTTCAACATCATATTCTATCATAGAACATTGAGCTAGATATTTTATTTAATTTAATTATATTTTATATTTTATATTTATATCACTCCCAGTTCATTTATCTAAATCGTTTAGTTAGTTAAATGCTTTATTTGATTAATTAGCCTAAATATTTATGAAGTGAGATATACTATGTACCATGATGACACCCTAATAAAAAGGTTCATTAAAGGAGTTGATATTTCCAAACATGTGAGGTACAAATTCATTCTACAAACTTTGGAGAGCATACAAACTTTGGAGAGCATTTTAGAGAGCTTGGAATGCATGACACCGTCTTAGACAAAATACTTGATATGAAATTTCAGCCTCTTAAGACAAGTCTAATAAAGAGAATGTGATAGTTGACATATAGACATCTTTTCTATGAAAGAATATCAGGGGTAAGTGCACCAATTTGTGACACAATTAAGGTGTCAAATTGTAAAAATTTGCAAAAAAAAAGCCGAAATTGGCCATTTGGTGCACGCCAAATGGAAAAGCAAAATGAAAAGCCCAAATCATATTTCAAACCCTCATTTGTCTTCAACCCGCGGCTTGGATTGGAGGATTGGAGGTTTGCAACTCACACTCGCCAAATATCATCCATTATTTGCATCGTTAGCTTGCTATCTTTCACGAGGATCCCGCCAACACATCATAGATGTCGAAGATTGCAAAGAGGTGTGTATTTTTATTCAATTTATTTTGAATTTGATTTAGAATGCTGATTAAAATAGGTTTAATTATAATAAATTTTTGTTCTAATTATCAGGGAATGAATCTCCACCTCGAAACTTTGAGAATTCATAGTCACCCCCTCAGGAAGAGGCTCCTATTCAAGAACAACCTGAAACCCCTCCATCAATTCATAGGAATCCTCAAGGAACACAAGAAAATATTCTAAATCAAATTGAAAACAATAAAAGAGACATTGAACAATTAATTGGAAGATTAACCGAGCATGCCGAAACCCACCCTTATAGGAGAGGGATTGCCGAATCATTGAAGTCAATTGTATCTCATGTAGGAGAAATGAGTGAGAAAATATTTTTTTGGTCAAATAAGAGGCATGAGATGAGACAATATTATGCTAGAGGTTTGTCATATGTAGATGTTAAAAAATAAAAAATTAGCAAAGCCAATTTGTGTGCCCTATTTACATACCCGAAAACCAACACACCTTTGTCACATACATGCAAGAGGTTCCCCATCCATTGGTGCCACCATGAGTTAATTAAAAATAAATTTTGGGAGCGGTGGTGGATGGTATTTGACCAATCTCCATGCAATAACCATGAGGTACCACAATAATTTTTGAGGAAACTGTATTGTGAGTTTATCCTTAATAAGATGCTAAATTATTTTGACATCTTAGACTTTCAGGGTAGAGGTGGGGGCTCCACACATGATAGACCTACTACACTACATAATCCACAGTTGGCACCGAAACCCTTGGCCAAACCCATGGTGGAGCATGCCGCTGTTCCTTCCATTGTTAAGGATAGTGTAGAGGTGGACACATAGTCTATTGGCTCACTCACCCAAACCATTTTACAGTGTGTGAGGCCTCTAGTAGAGCCTGGTGTGGAGGAGACGTGTAGGCCCCAAGCTCGACCCCACCATTGTGGTTCTTGTGGTGCAGTTTGCACATACGATTATCAGAGTGCTCGAGATGTGGCTACACAACCTACATCAGTTGTAGAGGCGATGGCTTTCATAGATGATTTGCTGAATGATACATTCAACATTGACAATTAGGTAAATTTCAACAAGTTCATTTAATTTTGTTTATTAAATTATATTTTGAAATTTAAGAATAAGTAAATTAGTAGAATTTTGATTTGATGAAATTTTAGGGTTAGAGTGTTCATGAGACGTGCCCCATTCCTACAGATCCTTAGTCGTTCTCGACGTTGAGTCCATAGGTAGCAACTAGTATTAAAGATATTATTATTGCATTTGAACAATTGCATTTTATATTTGAATGTTTGTCTCATAACATGCTTTGGATTTCAAACAGTTTCCTGGTGGACCTTCGACCTCCACACATCGCAATTCATTTCCTTAAGGACCTTACACTCAGGTAGCCTTTATTCAATAATGGTGTTGTAAAAAAATGTTAGCTAGTTTTCATAATTTTGCATATACAAATCTAAAAAATTGATGAGAAACACAAACATTGCATTTGTATTCCTTGATCGTGTCACATTATCTTCTCCTAATTCACTTTTTGTTCCTTTATTCCTTCTTAATCCCATCCCATTAACATTTAATAGTTCACCCTACCATTTACTCTTTCATTTACCATTTGCAGATGTTGACATCAGACAACCCTGGTGATGTTGGTGGCATGATGGACCATGGAGTTGCTGCAACAATAGCCAGTTTTGATCCATTGAGAGAGGTATGCAATAGATATGTCGATTTGACATTATATTTTCTCTTTTATGGTCTATTATAGAAAATTTTCACGATACTTTTGTGTAGCTTACTTTATATCTTGATGGTTGCTACAGGTGGTTGTCACTCCATATCGTGGACGTAGTAATGATGTAAATGTGAATGATGACTATCTGTATGCGGTAAGTGATTATATTTTGTTATATGTCGTTCCACAATTCAATTTTTGTGTATTAACATCTTTACATTTTATGGTATCAGTTGAAGGTCCAGAGTGAAGAGAGGAGGACTAGTGAGTGTGTGCGAAAGACTAGAGAACCAATAGTCACTCCATCTAGCAAAATTTTGAAGGTAGCACAGGATCTATTTCTTTCCCTTAGAGGGAAATGATTGTATTAGGGTCATTTGTTGTATGCCTATGTGGCATTTTGGAACATATATTTTGTACAAGCGATATATACGTGACGTTTTATGTCCATAATATGGCTCCTTTGTACTAAGCCTGTATGGATTTTTTGGATATATTCTATATACTTTTATCAATATATATCATTGCATACCTTACGACTTTTTGATTAAAAAAATCTTATTTTGCTACTGCCATTCTTGAATGATGTTATCATGCGTATTGCGTAAATCATATGCTTGAATGTTGTAGGCATGGATTTTGTTTACATCTAATGCTAATTAATTATTGTCAATTGCTTAATAAACTCCATCTAAAGCGTATTGTGTAAATAAGCTCCATTCCTGGTGGTTTGTATCCTTTGGAATGCTTCAATTACTTGTGCCTCACTTATTCGCATGTATGCTTCACTTATTCACATGTATACTTCACGTATAGTGCGTGTATTCACGTGTATGATTCATGCCTTGAATGCATAGCAGCAAAAATCTTTTGGGGAAAATTTTGACAAACCAAAAGGATAACAATTTTTTAAAAAGTCGGGAAAAAATCATATTTAAAAAAAATGTAAAAAATTGTAGAACAAGAGATAAAATCTATTTATTTTGAAATTGAAAGGTATTTCCATAGCATATAGAGATATAGAGAGCAAATAAAATAAATATTTTAACTAATGAATTGTAAAAAATAATTTTATTGTAGTTTATATTCATATCGTTGATTACATTTTATTGTACATCTTTCAAAGTCAAAGCATTACTTCACACTGCATAACTAATAACTAGACGTTGATAGATGACAAAATTTCAATTACAATATAGTTTTTACAAAGTCAACCTAAGCAATTATGCAATTAATTCACATTGCATAAATAATAAGTAGGAGCAACTGCCAATTGCATTTTGTTATAATGGCATTCTATGAGGCCAAATTTCTTTGACATATTTTATCAAATAGTTCATTGCCTTGTCTATGTTACCACAATTTTCATACATGTCTACCATAGTATTTTGTCAAACAGTTCATTGCCTTGTTGCTATGGCTAAAAGCATAAAACAAGTGCTTTCAAACAAGCTATGGATGCTTGGAAAAAATTTATTAAAAGCATAATAGCAAGCAATACTATAGACAAGGCAATGAACTGCTTGAAAAAAATGCCTGAAAGAAATGTGGTCTCATGGTGATGGAATTCCATGACATGCAAATTGCTATGGATTTTCATGCCATTCCATCACCATGAGACCACGTTTCTTTGAGGCATTTTTTCAAACAATTCATTGCCTTGTCTATGCTACCATATTTTTTGTACATGTTTACCAAAGCATTTTACCAAACAATTCACTGCCTTGCTGCTATGGCTAAAAGCCTAAAATAGGTGCTTGCAAACAAGCTATGGATGCTTGGAAAAAATCTATCAAAGAATAATAAGAAGCAATAGCATAGACAAGGTAGCAAACTATTTGAGAAAATGCCTCAAAGAAATGGGGTCTCATGGTGATGGAATGCCATGACAAGCAAATTCCCTGGATTGTCATGGCATTCCATCACCATGAGACCACATTTCTTTGAGGCATTTTTTCAAATAGATTACTACCTTGTCTATGCTACCACATTTTTCATACATGTCTACCAAAGCATTTTATCAAATAGTTCACTGTCTTGCTACTATGGCTAAGAGCCTACAACAAGTGCTTTTGGACAAGCGATCGATGCTTGGAAAAAATCTATCAAAGCATAATAGTAAGCGAAAGCATAGACAAGGTAGTGAACTGGTAGTATGCGATGGATGCTCCCATGTTTTACAAATGAGGGGTGAGCTCGATTTATAGGCTCCTTGAATACAATTCAATGGCCAAGATTGATTTCGAATCAACGACCGAGATTACAAAATAAAACCCTAATTAGAGTTTGTCACAACTAACTACCTCTCGACCAATGATAAAATTACATTTGGGGACACTTTTCCTTCGGCTAAATATAAACCAACAATAAAAAGTTGTTGCATTATGAAGTGTCAGGTTCATTGAACCTAAACATGCTAGCTTGGAACAATTTGATTGGTTGGAAGATGACGAGGCACCATCTCAGCGTGTTGGATGTCCCCTTTGATCTTGGCCTAAGGTGGAATTCAAGATATGTTTTCCATCTCCTATTTTCAGCTTGGGGTGGACTTTAAGTTCTCTTTGCCATGTATGCTTTGAGCTGGGCCAACTTTACGTTGTCTTTTCCATGTATGCTTTGAGTTTGGCAAGCTTTACCTTTGTCTTGGACAAGCATTACTCAAGCCAAGGGAAGACTTGACAATAGTTTGGACATAGCTTTTCTTTCCCAAGTGAAATTTGCATCATCTTCGACATTTTCCTTCACCATGGGCATGGCGGACTTTGCTTGTGCCTTGCCAAGATTGGGCAGACTTGCTCTTGACTTAGACATGTTGATTTTCCTTC
This sequence comes from Sequoia sempervirens, assembly GCA_007258455.2. Taxonomy (NCBI): domain Eukaryota; kingdom Viridiplantae; phylum Streptophyta; class Pinopsida; order Cupressales; family Cupressaceae; genus Sequoia; species Sequoia sempervirens. The sequence goes on along the minus strand of VDFB02131373.1, from coordinate 109,593 downwards.
CAAGCAAAAACTGAGAGAGGTTATTATAGAGGGGCACAACATGATCCCATAGGCTCAAACGAGAATTTTCTAAGCGTACGGTGTTCGAGTATTGTCATGTTGAAGTTTGCAACCATTATGCACTTTAGACTCTTAAGGGATTCAATCGGTTGAACATAGCTTGGAGTGATTCAACGTATTTGAGTGCGAAAGAGGACCATGCCTAGCATAAACATACCCAGTCGGATGCATTGGAATAGTTAGTTTGGTCACACGAGTTGCAGAACGAAAGTTGCACCACTTTGCAACTTTGCACTACTTGCATTTGACAACTTTTTCTCCAAGAGAAATCTCATTGCCACAAGAAAATGCCTCTAAGATAGAGAAAACCGAGAGAGGTTATTGTAGATGGGAACAACACAATCCCATAGGATCTAACGAGAAGTTTCTAAGCCTCACGGTGTCTGAATAACGTTATGTTGAAGTTTGCAGCTATTTTACACTTTAGACTCTTAAGGGATTCAGCTGGTTGAATGTAGGTCAGAGTGATTTAGCACGTTTGGGTGTGAAAGAGGACCATGCATAGTGTAAACGTACCCATTCAAATGCATTTGAATAGTTATTTTGGTCTCACGAGTTGCAGAACGAAAGTTGCACCACTTTGCAACTTTTCACTACTTGCATTTGACAACTTTTTCCCCAAGAGAAATCTCACCGCCATAAGAAAACGCCTTTGAGATAGCAAAAAATGAGAGAGGTTATTGTAGAGGGGCACAAAATGATCCGATAGGATCTAACGAGAAGTTTCTAAGCCTCACGGTGTTTGAGTAACGTCATGCTAAAGTTTGCAGCCATTTTACACTTCAGATTCTTAAGGGATTCAACCAGTTGAACGTAGTTTGGAGCGATTCGGCGTGTTTGGGTGCAAAAGAGGAACATTCCTAGCGTAAATGTACCCACTTGGATGCGTTGGAATAGTTAATTTGGTCACATGAGTTGCAGAATGAAAATTGCACCACTTTACAACTTTTCACTACTTGCATTTGACAACTTTTTCCCCAAGAAAAATCTTGCCGCCACAAGAAAATGCCTCCGAGATAGCAAAAACTGAGAGGTTATTGTAGAGGGGAAAAAATGATTCCATAGACTTTGATGAGAAGTTTCTAATTATCACGGTGTCCGAGTAACGTCATGTTTGCAGCCATTTTTCACTTCAGACTCTTAAGGGATTCAGCCAGTTGAATGTAGCTCAAAGTGATTCAACGGGTTTGGATGTGAAAGAGGACCATGTCTATCATAAATGCACCCAATCAGACATGTTGGAATAGTTAGTTTGGTCACACGAGTTGTAGAATGAAAGTTGCACCACTTTGCAACTTTTCACTACTTGCATTTGACAACTTTTTCCCTAAGAGAAATCTTGCCGCCATAGGAAAACGCCTCTGAGATAGAAAAAATTGAGAGAGGTTATTGTAGAGGGGAACAACATGATCCCATAGGATTTGACGAGAAGTTTCTAAGTCTCACAGTGTCTGAGTAACGTCATGCTGAAGTTTGCAGCCATTTTGCACTTCAGACTCTTAAGGGATTCAACTAGTTGAACGTAGCTCAGAGTGATTCAGTGCGTTTGGGTGCGAAAGAGGACCATGCTTAGCGTAAACGTACCCACTTGGATGCATTGGAACAGTTAGTTTAGTCACACGAGTTGTAGAACAAAAGTTGCACCACTTTGCAACTTTTCACTACTTGCATTTGACAACTTTTTCCCCAAGAGAAATCTCATCGCCACAGGAAAACGCCTCTGAGATAGCAAAAAAAAAGAGAGGTTATTGTAGAGGGGCACAAAATGATCTCATAGGCTCTGACGAGAAGTTTCTAAGCCTCATGGTGTTAGAGTAACGTCATGCTGAAGTTTTCAGCCATTTTGCACTTCAGACTCTTAAGGGATTCAGCCGGTTGAATGTAGCTCAAAGTGATTTAGCGCATTTGAGTGCGAAAGAGGACCATTCCTAGTGTAAAAGTACCCACTTGGATGCATTGGAACAGTTAGTTTGGTCACATGAGTTGCAAAACGAAAGTTGCACCACTTTGCAACTTTTCACTACTTGCATTTGACTTTTTCTCCAAGAAAAATATCGCTGCCACAAGAAAATGACTCCGAGATAGAGAAAAAAAGAGAGGTTATTGTAGAGGGGTACAACACAATCCCATAGGATTTGACGAGAAGTTTCTAAGCCTCACGGTGTCCGAGTAATGCCATGCTGAAGTTTGCAATCATTTTGCACTTTGGACTCTTAAGGGATTCAACATACCAGGAGGCTTAAACTCAATTAAATTGACAACTTTCCTTCAAGAGGAATCTAACAAGATTAAAATGGTCTTTTAAAGAAATTCAAACAATCTTGCAAGTTAGACAACAATTAGAAGCACCATTTCTCAATTTCACCCATGAATCCTAGTAGTAGTGCAAACTCAGTTTTGTGCCTTTTACTCAAATACTCTCCAAGACACCTGGAAAACATATGATTGTTTCAGACACCCATTTCAGAGTTGTAACACATATCCCAAAGTTAGAAATAAGTATTTTGGACCAACCTCCTAAAATCACCCCTTCTACGCTAACCTATTTAGGCTGATTAGGCCTTAATTACAAAGCAACATATCTTTAAACTTCTCACAGGCCCTTGAAACCTTGGGGCAGCATTTCCTATTCCCTCAAACCTTTGAAACCAATTTTTTTTTCCAGGGTTAACCCTTCCAACATAGAAAACCACAAAAACCTCAATTTCATGCCAAACCAAGAGGGTTTATTCAAAATCCCACTTCCACAACCTCCTAGACCATGCCACCGACTCAAACATGTGTATTATGACCCCTATGTGCTCAAAAGTTGAAAAAAACTCCACACTCATTGATTTTCACAAACCCTAGGCCGAGGGCTCCATTTTCTGTGTTTTCTTTAACAAAAATCAATAGGACAGTAGGATTATCTCCTTTGTTCCTTCCCCACAACTCTAATCATGCAACCTACAACTTAATCAGACTGCCTAGGGCACATTAAACTAGTTACAATAGATACAGTCGGTGTAAGGGCCCTTTAAGACATGTTTTTGATCACAAAACCCTCAACAAAGTGCTCTCGACCTGTCACAGGAAAACAATGATTTCTTCAACAAATCTTTATTAAACTCTTTCAAACCTGATGCAAAATAAGGCTAACACAGTCCTCCATGAGAAATGATAGATTACATAGCAAATGTTAGTCTGTACGACTCGTACAGGTCTGCAAAATGTGAAAGAAACACAAAAAAATGAAGAAAACTCTGAATTTTCTTATTGTCAATACCTTAAACTTCAAGCCAACATTACAAATAGTGTCCTCATGCCTTTTTAAAGGCTTCTCCTCTTCAACCAACGACCAGCTGCCCTCCTAATTGAAATTTAAACCACTTATGACTGTTGGAGATCATAATTTCATCTTTTACCCAATTTAATAATAACATCATTACATGCTTTGCAATGTTTTCTCTTTTTGACCCTTTTAATCACCTAACCTATTACAATGGGTCTAATGAGACCTTATTCACCTAAAAACCATGTCTTATTCAAGAAAACAATATACTACCACCCTTGACACCACCTTGACAACTTTGACACTCCTTTCCATTTGATTTACAATCATTACAAAATGAATACATAAGCCCTTCAAAGTTGACCAAGTACAATAGAATGGTCACTTAGGACCTTATTTGAACTCATGGAATCAACACAAATACCCTAACACACACATTGCCTATCAAACTCTTCATGGAAAACAAAGAGAAGGTTGGTGCTCCTGCACCAAGCCCAAGCATCCAAATTACCTGCCATGCCTTTGCAGACCTTCTATCACATGAAACTCCACTTGATAACACTAAAACAACCAGGTTTTAACCTTCTTCCAAACTATTGCTTTAATCTGCTACTTCAAGCTATGCCTCCTCTGCCTAAATTGGTGCAGGAGCACCTACACCTCATCCTCCAATTATGTTCATTTGATGGTAAATGGTGATCAGTAGGTTCACAATGAATGTTTTGAGTCTTTTAGTCATGGACAAGGTCTAACAAGACCATTAGTTATGTTATCGGTTGAGCTTTTAGGTTTTGGAGTCAAAATGTGGGAAAAATGGTGTTCTTGCACTTAAGAATCTTTGTAGCCTTTGATGGCAATTTAGTAAGTTTGTATAAGGATGGGGTCTTGTCAATGTAATAAGGATGTTTTTAAGCCATTAGTATGGTTTTAGAGGAGTCATAGGTGTTTACAATGTAATTAAAGGTCAAAGAGTTAAAAACATTGCCATGTATGGAAAAGTGATGTTAACAAACTTGTAATGGTGTGTTTATGTTCCCAACGATCATTAATCATTTGAAATTTAGTTGCAAATTTGGTTGGTAAGGGGCCCTATGGAGTCTAGTTTACATATAGGATGCATGACTAGAGTGTAGGGAGAGGAATAAAGAAGATATATTTGCTGTTCCTGAGTGTTTTGTGGAGAAATGCATGTGAATAAAGGGGTTTCAGTCTAGGGTTTGAAAAAATATGTATGGGAGTCTTGTTTTTTTTTAGCTTTTAAGCATGTATGGGGTTAATGGACAGTGTTTGAGTTGGTTTTAGGGCTTGGGAGATTGTGGAAGCACTAGATTCAATAAACCCTCATGATTTTACACCTAAAACAAGGGTTTTCTGGTTTGGCATGTATTGGTCCGTACTAGTGGGATCTCTTTGTGGTTTTGAAGGTTTGAGGACATATAAATTGCTGCCTTAGGGTTTCAGAGGGATTGGAGAAGTTTGAAGGTACTCTCTTTGAAAACGAGGCCTATTTCACTAGGTTTTTCCATGACAAGGGTGTTGGATCTCCATGTTGGTCCAAAGGAGTTGTTGTTGGGGCTGACATATGTTTTATATCCTTGAAATGGGTATCTGAATCCATATTTTATTTTCCAAGTGTTTTGGAAGACATTGGAGTTAGAAGTCAAAAACTAGGTTTGCACTACTATAAGGGTTCAAGGGGTGAAAGAGGGAAATCTGACTTCTATTTTTTATCTAGCTTTGAGGGTGATTTAGATTGTCCAAAGAGGTCATATTAATCTTGTTAGATGCCTCTTATAGGTAGGGTATCATATTTTTTGAGTTGAGCCTCCTAGGTCTACATCATAAATTCACGCTTTTTCCACAGGGATAGCGTGGAAATTTCCACCAAATGTCTTTTCCACCCATTGTATTCTACAATAAATCAGTGGAATGGAATAATTAGGTGTAGGGGGCATATGTGCATGATTTCAGGAGCAAGGGTGGCCATTTGGGGGTTTGGGCATGATGCCTAATTGTCAAGAATGTGTGTTTCGAGTGAAATTTGGAGGTTAAGAGTAGGCTTTGATACCACTTTGAGTAGAAAATGAAACATGGTTTTAGAAACCTAACACCATCCTCCAAAATTTCCCAAAAGCACAAGATCAAACACTCAAAAAAAATGTATCAAAAGATTGATTTACAAGCCATAAACAAGGCTTAACTAGGCATGTACAAGGAAGCTTTCAACTTGTCAAGACACACCCCAACACCCCTAATGCCTTTAAAAGACTCCAAAAGGTTCCCAAAGACCTATTCCATGCTTTCCATCCATTAGTATTGCACAAATACTTAGAAAACTATGAAAAGTGCATTCTAAAGACCATTTTCATAAATTTACAAGGGAAAAACTGATCTAGGGCATCATATAACTTTTGAAAACCTCCATATTTCACTCTAAAAAAAATTGCAGCATGAATAAGGGCCCTATACCTAACATTCCACCAAGTTTTATATTTTTCCCATGGTGGAAATGTGAATTATGACCATTTTGGTGACCAAACCCTTGTTTGGTAGGGTTTCAAACCCTCTTTCACTAAAATTGATGTAACTTGCTTAATTCTTAATGAAATCAAGCCAAATCACCGCCAAAATGAAGCTATCTCTTCCCTCTATCAAACCATGAAGATTTGGATTCCGTATAGTTATGTATCAGTCTGTACCAAACAAAAGAACAATAAAAAATGTTGCAAAAACTAGAAAAGCAGAGTTTTCTCTTTATTAAATGCTTCAAAACTTCAAAAATGCCAACAATAGCCTAGCCTCAACCCAAGGGAGGATTTTTAAACATTCTCTCACCTTCCCCAACAGCCCTCAACTGATTTTTTAAAAGAGGGAACCGTTGGTTAGTGAAATTACATCATTACGGTGAACTTAAACCAACTTACAACATGACAACTTTGCAATTTTGGAACAAATTTCAATCCTAAAGACCTATGACCACAAAAACCATTCAAATAACCTTAAAACAACCTTATTACATTGTCAAGACCCCAAACCTTTCACACTTACATACAAATTCATGTTTTTTCCTTTAAAGGCTACAAAAGCAACTTTAAGTGCAAGATTGCATTGTTACACATTTTGACTCAAAACTCAAAAACTCAACCTAGAACCTATCCAATGGTCTTATTAGACCTTATTGAAGATGAAAAACACTCAAAAGACTCAAAAATACTCTTTCTAACCTATTCACCATCAAAGAATCCAAAATGGAGGTTAGGTGCTCCTGCACCAAAAACATTTGGGGCAACACTTTCTAAGAGTTAATTAAGCAAGGGTAGAAATATTTGAAGGTGTTGGAGGCATTGAAACAATGAGGAGAGGTCTGAAGGTGAGGTTTTCAATAAACCCCCTTTGAAACTTGTCAAAAGTGAGGGTTTTGAGTTTTGGAGTGTTGGTGATTGTTTCATTGGAAGATGATTGTTGATTTAGTGCTTATGTACCCTGCTCATGACTGTCCAATGGTGTTTTGTGTCTAGAAGGAAGATTAAAGGGTAGTTGGTTTGTTTAGAGTTTGCCACCCTGCTCTGCATCACTTTGCCATGTTTATCAACATAAAACTATGATTTTTTTGTATTTAAATATGTAATTTGATAATGCAATATGAAATATGTAGTGTAAGACAATGAAATATATGTGTATTTTAACTTTAAGGTTAAAATTTTAAACTTTAAGGTTAAAATTTTAAACTTTACCATTGTTCTTGTCTTCAAAGTTGTTTAAACTATATAATTTAGCCATAATATGATGCAAACCCAGGGGCTCAAACTCAACCAAATTGACAACTTACCTTCAAGAGGCATCTAACAAGATTAAAAGGCCTATTAGAGCAATTTCAACTATTCCCCAAAGTTAGACAACAATCAGAAACATATTTTCTCAATTTCACCCATGTAACCTTGTACTAGTGCAAATCTAGTTTTTGGCCTTTAACTCCAATATCTTCCAAAACACATGGGAAAAAAAAGATGGAATCAGATACCCATTTCAAAGCTATAAAACATATGTAAACCCTAGCATTAACTCTTTTGGACCAACATGGAGATCCAATACCCCTACTATGGAAAAAACTAGTGAAATAGGCCTCTTTTTCAAAGAGAGTACCCTTTATCCTTCACCAAACCCTCTGAAACATTGGGGAAGCAATTCAAATTCCCAAAAAACACAAAATCCACAATTAGATTCCACTTGTATGACCAAATCCACCCCAAACTCAAAAACCCTTGTTTTATGCACTATTGATGAGGGTTTATTGAATATGATGCTTCAAGACCTCCTTAGACCTCAAAACCAACTTGAAAAATTTCCAACAGCCCTGTACATACTTAATGATTCAAAAGACATGACCTCCCATACAAATTCCACCAAACCCTAGACCAAAACCCCCATTAACATGCATTTTCTACACAAAACTCACAGGAACAACAACCCGGTCTACTTTATTCCTTTCTCACAACATAAATCAATATCCCTAGCATATAAAAATCCTCCATAAGACCCAATAGACCAGTTACAATGAGCACAGTCAGTGTAAGGGTCTTGAAGACATGATTAAGGCTAGAAAACCCCAAAACAGGGTATACCTGGCTGTTCACAAGAAAACAATTATGTAATGCTTCAAATTCTCTGTTAAACCTTCAGACCTGATGCAAAAGACAAAAGATTCATGCCACTACATTTTTCATAAATAAATTACTCAATGCAATGATTGTATGTTACCGTACAGGTCTAGAAAAGACAGGAAAATTTAGAAATTTGCTTCTAACAGTGAGAATTCAATTGGATTTCTTCACAAAAACATGAAGCCAACGTTACAAATGATGACCAACACCTTTTTAAATGTTTCCTGATCAAAGAAAACTGACATAATAGCCTCCAACTAAATTTTGAATCCCTTATTAGCCGTTGGAGTGCCAAATTACATTTGTTTACCTAT
>VDFB02131373.1:39625-93031 GCA_007258455.2 Sequoia sempervirens | reverse complement strand
AGCTAGAGTCCCTGCCAAAGAAATTTGGTAAAGGGTTAGCTTGAGTGTATTAAAATTTTGGTTTGTAGTTAAGAAGGCAGGTCAAATTATTAGCATAGTTGAAAAGCATGTTGATGTGGCATCATATTTGATGATGTGGCCCTGAAACCTTAGTTATAAGAAGCAGACTAGCCAAGTAAGCTGTTGCAAAAAATTGGGAATGATTTGAAATTTCCACAGAGGATTTTGAAAAGCACAAAGTTAGGCTGCTCAACTACTAGGTGCTCTCCCTTATTTTGAAACAAAGTAAAAAATCTAAAGAATTCGTAATTTCTTTCAAAGTTGTTCTCTTAGACAAAATATAAAGTTTTTGTATGAATTTTACTGATTTATTTTGAAAATTAAAAAATATATATATTAGAAAAAATGACATTGTAAAAAATATAAGAAATAGTACATTGTAATTTAATATTAAAAATATATAAATTGAGATTTAATATTGTAATTTTTTTAATTTATATTTAGAAATATTAATCAATATAATTAATTGTTGAATAATTATATGCATTTTATTTGATGGCTTAAATTAATCTTTTTGCAAAATTTGTTTTTGTTTAAAGTAGCGTGTTTGATATTGTAGGTAATCATGATGCTTTGGCCATTACTAATATTCCAATCCAACTAGTGTTCCCATGAAAGGTCATAAACCATTGTGACATGTTATTATATATTGAAGATACAATGTAAATATATGCTTAACTGGAAGGCTAAACATATGGCATCCCATTGTACAATTTTTTATATTCATTCAAAAGTCTATTTGTAAATTTCAATCCTCTTCCACACATACTCTGCCAAATAAATTGGCAATCAATTTTTCGACTGCACATATACACTCTGCTAAGCAATCACTCAAACTTTGAACACCTTTCATTTACTTTCCAAGCAGACATCAGTAGCATTTAAATAGAATATCAATGAGACCATTTTGGAATATTAATTATTACCGTTTCATAACATAATTAAGTAATAAGAAAAGATACTAACTACATGTGAAGGCCAAGTTGTGGGTCTCAATCAAGACGACCATGAATAGGCATTGTAAGTGAACAAATTTAGAAAAATATGTACTCTAAAAGTAAGCGTAGGCATGCGAATTGATAGAAAAGAAATATTATTTGATGTTGCAAATCGAACGCATTAATAACCCACGTGCCTTGTCTATGGTTCCACGTTCTGCATACATGCCAAATGTGGAGTAAGCTAGAAGCTGGCAATTTGTAGGAAAGTTTACCTAGCGTGTTGATACTTCCTCATTTTGCATGCATGACTGTAAGAGAATTTTTCAAAACTATGAAAATTGAGGGGGGAGGGGGGAAGGGGCTTTGGGGATTTTAGTTTGGATCTGCATATAGTTGGGGGGAAAGCGACGATGGAAGCACAAGAAAGAGGGAACTTGGAAAATATGGAATATGGCTTTGAGTGTACCTTTGCATTTGATGTAAGTTCTAAAGCGCTTTCCACAATGCTACTATGCAGTTTGGCAATCAAAGAATTTGTGTAACAAATTTTCTTTGAGGGATTTTGTCAAATAGTTTCAGTTCATTGTCATGTTTCACATATCTATCCAAATCAATTGTGCATATCCTGCAATCATTCACATTCTGTGAGACCACATTTGTTTGAGCCATTCTGTCTATTGTTCCTAGAAGTCCTGTGAATTACCAGGCTTTATTCTGGTGCCTGTAACTCTATCACTCTTTTTCTTTCACAAAATATTGAACATTGTTTTCATATTCTTGTTTGTCTCTGATTTCTCTTCCTTAGACTCTTTTATCTGTAAATTATAGGTGGTTTTTGAACAATAGGATTGTAAGAAAAAATATAAAGCTCTCTGAGAAATGTAATCTTGCAAAAAATATATGCTTACTCGTAACACCAAGAAAAGGATGCATTTAGGAACATAAATGCATATTGCTTCAAGTCGAGTCCTCTCGGTAAGCTTAGTATGCTTTCTTTGTACTTTAACTCTCCTCTGCTTAGGTTCACTATCCATGGGACCAAGCCTGTAAGGGTATAGGTGATTGTCTTAGCAAAAAGAACTGCATAACCTTAAAATGGAAAATGCCTAAATATATTTCTCATGGGACTCACATGGTACAAGCACTCGATGCATCCTGAAAAGTAGATGATGCTAAACGCCCAAGTTTTTCCCAAGATATAAGAATATGATCGTTTCTCTCTGGAGCCTGGCTTGCATGTGTTTGGCTAGCATAATTTGTTAGAATAGAACTAAAAAAATCAACTGGACTTACACCATCACTATTTTGTGACCTCTTGACAGTTGCAAAGAGCGTAGCTGTGATATATGAAAGAGAGTCTCAACATCTACCACTTGTTCATGAGGTTTTTGCACTAAAAACAAAACATTCTATTTGATAACAAGAAAAATTCAGTGATAAAAGAATAACAAAGTCCAATAAGAACACTTTCTTGATTCCTATTTGAAAAACATCTAGGAAAAACATAGGTTAGCACTTCATAGGGAAAAAAAGCACAACAAATTAAAAACATTGCTACAGGACAACTTCAAAGTCATCAATACAAGCTGCACCGGTCACTAAACATAACATATAAGTACCAGAGGGTCTATATGCACTTCTAGGAGAATCTGTGCAGTCCACCATTTTTAAGAAGTGCCTTGGAAGCCTCTTGAATCAGAAGATCTGATATAGAAACATAGTCTATGCCCATTATGCTCCTCAAATGAGGCAAAAGTGAATTTAGAGGCTAAGCAATTAATTCAAATGGGGTAAGGAGCATCCGGGGAAAAATAGATCATGTTGAGATACCACATGACAAAATCTTCCAGAACAACCTTGACAAGCAATCACCTTCTCCAGTTTGGCATCTCCTACTAAAGGAGAGCCAAATGTAATGCAAAAAGTAGAGGTGTTTTTCATCCTCTTTTCCAAAAACCGAAGAGTGGTCAGGGTTGCAACTGCACCTCCTATGGAATGGCCCACAAATATAATGACTTGTTCCTGGAAACCTTGCAGTTGATGGAACAAACAAATAAATATCATTATTTTTATTTACAAACTAAGATCTATACCAAATGAGGAAAAATATGTTCTTTCACTAATGGCACTAAATAATTGGTGAACAAATCATTTTTGATGTTGCTTACTATTTTTCAGGCATGCGTGTGAGTGGTAAAGTTAGATCATTACTAAGATCTAAGACTTGATTTTCTGGGATTGCTTACCCAGTCATTAGAAAAGCAACAAAGTGGGTCAAAAAGCTCAGGGATCTGTTGTAAACTCTTATTGACTGAACCACGAAAAGTAATTTACTGCTTGATATTCTTTCAAACATAACAGTGCAACGACATAGAAGTGATGGAACTATTGAAATGGTTCACAAAAATAGGGTACTACTGCAATGCACAAGTATTTCTAAGCTTTTCAGGGCTTAAATCTTAAATGATTTTAAGTTATATGTAACATAATCAAAGTTGTTCACCATTAACATTTTACACTAATCTGTTAATTACCCTGTAGATTTTCCAACCACTTGACATATATCATATGTTTTCGAGATTAATTTTTTGGGTTTTTTTGTAATGGCATCTACTGCTTCTTGAGTTCATGAATTTACAAGAAAGTAACATCAATCGTCGTTGGTAACTACTGCAATGTCTTGAAGTACTAATGAGGATAAGGTCAATAAGTTTGCGGTGGTTCCTGAAATTTAGATGAGTTTCAAACTATCTGACAACGTATAACAAAAGGATTCTTAGTAAAGAGTCTTTATATGTATTTCAAGTAAAGTAAAACAATCAAATTTTAAATAGTTGGAGATAATGTATATGATTGTGTGAAGGAATATACATAGCCAAAACTCAAAAAATACTTTAGGTTTCAGTCTGATTATTCATATACCCCATAAACCGATGACACCAACTATAACACAACTGCACAGGTTAACTACGGTTGGGTACATATGAGAATTATTGGGGGAATGGAATAACAATGATTCTATATCGCACAACAACTTTATAAGATAGAGTTAAGGGTTTGTTTACCTAGGCTTTGAGATCTGTATTCTCCAAAATATGCTAAAAATGGTTGAAAGCCCCTTTATGAACAAGGGTCGGCTGACCATCATCACCCTTGAGGCTGGGATGGAAAACTGTTTCTATGTTCTGGATATTGCACTCTTCATCTCTGCCATCTCTAACTTCCATAAAATGTGAAGAGAAAGTCACATACAATACACCTTAATTTCTCTTCAGAAGAAAAGTACCAATATTTTTAGTGTAAACACTATGTATCTCATTCTAAGACTGGTATAGGATTCCACACGAAGAGAGAAAAATTGTAGTTTCCTGACCAATAGTGAACCTAGAACGACAATTCTACTAATCAACACAATGAGGTATACAAATTCAAGTTTTCATGCTTTAAACCCTTCAATTTTAACAAAGGTCAACTAGTATAAAAATTAATGTTTTTCTGTTAAACACAAAAGAAGGTTTGCTTATTCCTTTGTATACCCAACAAAAAAATCCAAGTCAAACTGTTATGGCAACTAGCTTTTTAAGGTTTGCCAATCATTTTACAATTAACAACAGAAGCAAATGTTCGGCACAAGAAATATCTCTAAACTCAAATAAGAATTCAAGAAAACATGCTTATTGAGGGGAAAGTACATAAATTTAGGCTAGTAAACTCACCTAGATTGTGCAAGCTTTCAACCTTGCTAAATATAGAGTCAAATTTGCTTGAATCTATTTTCAATATGTCTTCTTTTTGTTCTGGATAAAATGAGAATTTTCCAGTTAGTTTTCAAATTAAAAAATAATCAATATTCATTTTTTTTGACATCAATAGAAAATCGTCAGAAAATTCATTCACTCAAAGACACCGACATAATACAAACCCTACCAGCAATTGAAGTCTTCAGGGCCCATGATAATGAGATCTTAATGTCCGACGCTGTACAATACTCTGATTTTGACCACTGAATCCATGTTTTTCTTGTCCCTCCATAGAAGGGTTGATGCAGTCCTTTTGCAATACTGTTGCTCCCTGAGAGGAGTTTTCTTGTGCCTCATTTAATGCTCCCTCTGCCTTAACATTAACACAAGCACCACACTTTCTACCCATCCCTTGTATCAACTGTCCTAGCTTGAAAATTTCAAAAAAATTGAATTAGAAGAATTAAACTTAAAACTATATCTTGATTTCCATCCCTTCTATCAACTGGCCTAGCTTAAAAATTTCTGAAAATTTGAATTAGAAGAATTAAACTTAAAACTATATCTTGAAATCAAGGAGAATTCGCTAATGTCTAAGATAAACAAATAATTCATAGAGCATCACAACAAGCCAACATGGTGCACAGACATGCAATTCAGAACCCACATTCTTTGAAACCCTAGATCCTCTAATGAAAAACCCAAGAGCAAAAAAAAAAGCCCTAAAACATTCAACCTGAGGCCACTGTGAACAAAAGAGTATGAATTAGCAGGAGATTGGAAGTAAATAAAATAAATAAATATTAGAGATGCCCAGAGCACGAACATTCATCGCAGTTATGTAGGCCACCAACGTTTCTAGCAGCTTCTAGCATTGGCATTTAATGCAGGATCCAGTGAATTTTATTATAGTAATTAATTTCTTAAAACAACATGCTGGTTGAAATATTTTTTGCCTTATTTTTAATTGAAAAATCGAGAAACCCCTAGCAAAAATGTGAGCAACCAATCAGGAAAAAAAGAAAATTAGCAAAAATAAAAAATTTAAATCAAAACTTTCCAGACATTAGAAAAACCTGTAAATTTTCCTGTTTGCTCAATTTTCGAGAAGCACTAATGCTAAAATAAAAAGTGAGATGAAAACAATAGTCTCCGCCTTACGGCAGGGACTAATAACAAACAGCTGCTGAATAGCAACGCGTTTTAAAATCTATGGGACGTTCATGTAATCCGACTATCATATATATATATATATATACGGTCAATATTGTCAGCCTATGCATGACTATCTGTATTTGACTTATACGGTCAATTGTGCGTTCCATTACCAAGCTATTCCAAGCTTCCAATCTTATCCTGATCATTGAATACGATATCATTAGACCACAGTGGCCGCAAGCTATAAATTGCGTTTCCATTGGCCTTTACTTCCAACTTCCATTTAAACTTGCTTATTCTATCAAGCATGTCGAAGCAGCTGACTTCTTTGGCGATATTACTAGCGTTTCTGGGGATAACAACAGAAGCCGCGTTGTTCAGCTGGCCTCAAAATTATGTGCTGTCCAACACAGCAACATTACTCCAACGCCCTGCTGTGGAGGGCAATTTCAGAATAGCAGTCGACCCATCGGGCAACCGCATTACCAGTCCCAACGGCGACTGTGCCCTCGGATTTCTGGACCACAACAACTCAGGAAAGTTTACTCTCTCCATCGTCTTCATTCCCTTCTATTCATCGCCAAAGGGAACAGAAATCTGGAGCTCCAACAGAAACAATCCGGTGGGCGAAAGCGCCAAGGTGGTGCGTAACGCGCAGGGCCATTTGGCTCTCCTCGATTCCGACGGAACCGTAGTCTGGTCCTCTGGCGGCTCCGTGGAGTCCATGGATGTGGGAGAAACGGGAAACTGGGTGCTCTACAATACCACTGATGCCAATCTGGCAAAGGAGAATACGACAGTATGGTCCAGCTGGAAACATCCCACCAATACGCTCATGATCGGGCAAATATTCAGAAGCGGGCAGAAACTGGTGGGCAATGCGGGCCCTACAAATTCTTCCGCGGGTCGCTTCTCCTTGGTGGCCGAGAAAGGAGGCGTAGTGCTTTATTCTTCGCCTCAGTCATTGCCTTACTGGGTCTGGCCCTTCCCAGGTCTCTCGTATCAGTACATAAAGAGCCCTTGCACTTCTGGGTCCGGGTTATTCATGGTGCAGATAGTCTACGCTGCAAATCTGATTTCGATGGGCAACATAGGAGACGCAACAGTGGGGCAAAGGCCTAATAGTAATGGGTCGTCCTGTTTTCCCACGGCAGATTCAGATACTCTGCCTTTTCATACATTCCAAGGCGAATCCCGGCTTCGCTTTGTGAGATTAGACTCGGACGGGAACCTGCGAGCGTACATGGCGAGACCCATAAGAGGAATTATGGGAGGCAATCCTCAAGAATGGGCGGTGGACTATGAGCTGTTCCCTTCGTGCTTTAACTGTAGCCTCCCTTCTGTTTGTGGTCCATACGGCGTTTGTTCCAATGGGCAGTGCAGTTGCCCCGCCGCCATGTTTACCATGCGAGAGCCATTTCAGCCGGATGCGGGGTGCTCACCTCCGCGTCCTCTCAGCTTGACTTGCAGAGGATCGGCAATGGTGGAAGTGAAGGGCCTCGATTATTACCCCAACAAGTATCTTGCTTTTACTGCTTCCACTACCTCCACAGCTCTGCAATGCAAGGATTTGTGTGTCTCTAAATGCCCTTGTGTTGCATCCTTCTTCCGTTCCGATTCGCGTACATGCCTTTTGACATTCGGCGGCGTGGATAGTATGCAGCTCGTCAGTTCTAACCTCAGGGCGTCGTACACAGCCTTCCTCAAAGTGCAAATGTCTTGAAGGCCGGATTCTGCTGCATTCGTTTTAGATTTCCGCCACGAATAATGCCAATTGTCTTTACGATTGGCTCTCTCTTGTGTTAGAAAATTATAGGTATATCTGTTGCTCGGTTGGACTTCGGTTGGACTGATTTCACTCCTACACTGTATGTCGACGTTTTGTTTTGAGTTTTTCCCTGTCAATAAAGCTCAAAACATTTCAGCTCTTCCATTGATCTACAATAGTGGTATTACTCGCCCCTGAATTAGTGTGGTCGAGGTTAAAGAGCATATATTATTAAGTGCTACTTTCTACCTAGGTCAAAAGTCTTATTTCACATAATAATATTAGTGTGTTTTCAAGTCCCTCTTTCATTGATGTACATCTCTTGAGAAATATAGCTTGTGAAATATGTAGAGATGTAAGATAATTTGTGAAATATTATATTAACATTATTCTTTATATCATATTATATTCTAATTTATATATTATTTATTATATTTATACTATATATAATATAATATAAATAATAATTCTAATATAATATTTCATAAATTATCTTATTAGATATCTTTGCATAAAAATATATATATATATATATATATATATATGATAGATTTAAAGAGCACATACATTAATGTAATTATGTTAATAAATAATGTTAATAATTTGAAATAATTGACCTCAATTTTGAATGACAACCTTTGCATCATAATTCTAGTATAAACTCTTATTACATTGTATGTGTAAATGATGCATATTTATAGCTTTTCAATTATAGTTTCTTGAATACTAAAAAATAATAATAAAATAATTCCTTTTAAACTAATTATATTCCCATATTATTTTCTTTCCATTTATGCTTCTCATCTTGAGCATCGATCCGAATCAAGGACTCTAATCTTCTAATTCCTCAATCTTGGCTTGGGAATCACTTTGAATGAAGGGTTCATATTCATCACTTTTTCTCCTTTATTTCACTTTATTTGATGTCCATCTTTCACTTGGCCCAATATACTAACTTGGACACTATTATTTTTTTCCCATTTAGATTTGGCAAGAAAAACATGCTCTTTTGGTGCTTGATTGAATTTAGGTGCCCATTTGGTGGAATTTTTGGTTCATTATTACCAATTTTGAAACCTCTTTGAATTTTTAAAGATTTATTCTATTTTCATTTTTTAACACTAACATTAATTAAAAAAAATCAATTTATCATTGGTTTTCATCTTTCTAAATCTTATTTTCACATGATAACACTTGAAATTGCTTTGGTAACTTTCTACCTCTATCATCCATTAGTTTTCACAAAAAATATAAAAAGGAAAAAAAGCAACTTTCTAAAAATAGTTTTTTTTTAATTACTTATCTCCTCTTTCTAGGACACAATCAAAGCAAAAAGTAGTTTTTTCTAAACATATAAAAAAATTGATCTCTTGGCTTCACTAAAATTTCTTGTCTTGGATATTAGACCTTTCATAGTGAAAAATTTATGCTTCGAAGATGATCCTCATAGATGATTCTATATCAATGTGTCAAAGAAGATTTTCCTTAGCCTCAATTCTTCCCGCCTATACCTAGTATCTGCCATCATAGTCTTTCAACATCACCCTTTCTTTCCTTTATTAGTGTTAGATCCTCTTTCAAGATTCATAGTTTCATAATCTTCATGATAAGCAACTTGCATACGTTGTTAGTAGACAAAGAAAACCAACACCTAAGGGATTAACCATTTATACAAGAAATATATTGTTAAAACATTATTTTATTAGGGGTCATTACCCTTATGATATTTAGATATTGTTCTAATATAAAGTTATAAAACCTTATGCTTATTATATACTTTATAAAACATGTGTAATTTAAGTATTATTACTCTAATAAATATTGAATTATTAATTATTTACAAATAGTTGTTTTGAATAGGTGTGACTAGTACCTCTTTATGTATTTTCCAACCCCTTCTCCTATATGTAAGTAGGTTCTCTCTCATTGAGAGGTGTGTGTGAATTTGGATATTTATGTGAATTTAATCACTATGCACATGAAGTATTATTGGTCATGTGGAAGTAAGGAGACACTGTCCTCAGGTTTACTATGTAAGTGCTTTATAATGAAATGATGTTTTATGGGATTTTTTTATCTAGAAGGGTTTTTCCCATGTATATATTGCATAAAGTGCAAATTCTATGCTTGCATAATTTTCATTTTATTTATAATAATTAGTGTCCTAAGATCCTAATTTTTAACATAGTGTCAGAGCAAGTTAGGATATAATAATCATTTATACAAGTTCAATACCATTGATAATTTTTTTTTTTCAACATTTAGTTTTACAATGTATATATGAAGATGCATGCTACTATCAATTGATTTGTAAACAAAAAAATGGCTATCAATATACCACTTAAGAGATATTATATTTGAAAGATGACACTAAACATGCCATGTAGAATAATTACTAGTAGAATCCCTATAACAGCTAAATATATCATGGAAGAATTGTTTATCAAGCTCTTATATTTCCATTAAAACTATCATTTTTTTAATCTTAAGTTCATCATTATACTAGCCCTTGATAACATACATTTTCTTCCATCTCAAATCATTATATTGATATTTTTTAAATGCAACAAACTTTTGTAAGTACAAAAATAATAATCTTTCTTAAAAAGTATAAATGTTTAGAATTACCTTTCTCTTGAAACCTTGAGATATTATTTTCTAGTTCCTTACATTGGAAAAATTTCTCCTTGCTCAAATGTCATATTAGTATCATAGTAGATCTTCAATAGAAAAATGCTTTAGTTTTGATAACATATTGTATTTATACACATTAAAATGCTAGAAGAGACATCAATTCAAAAAAGTCGTGAATAAGAGATGTCTTTATTGATGCAACACTTTGATAAAACCACACATCCTTTCTCAATTGTCCACTGTGACATGTCAATGAAAGGATACTATGCTTGAAATCGTATTGTCTCTCCACAAAGAAATTACCCTACAATTAAGAACATTTTACAATAATGACCCATGACTTATGGGTCAACACTAAATCTAATCTATTCCTTTTATAAAAATCCATAATGTAAGGGTTCATTTCCATTCTTAGAATATTTATGGTGACATGAGGCAACACATAATAAGTCGTGGACTGCATAAAACAACACTTGGGGGAGAGGGACCAGTAGTTGTTATGGCTTACTTTGCGAGCATGCAGTAGTTGCATGGAATATTGTAGGACCTCCATTTTTTTAGAAATGTGGTTTGACCTCTTATCTATTTAAAACTAAGGTTTGGAGGTGTGAACCATCACACAACTTGCCACATCAACACATTTAGTGAGAAGTGTCCAAAAATTAACTTTTGAAAGATTCAACCAAAATTTAATCATGGTATTCCTAGTATTTGAACCAAAAAAATCATTTGTTGTTAGAACAATATCATATTTTTATTTAAAATATAACTTATATGAAACCTAAAAATCTCAATACCTTTTGATAACCATAAATCGTTGTTATCTCTAACTTTTATATCCATGAAAAATGGACCAATAGTTAAACACACAAAAGTATTTGTTGTTATAAAAACAACTCATTGTTATTTAAAATGCAACTTATATATATTTTTAGACTCTAGAAATTGAGTAGCCCCCCTATAAAAAATGCAACTTATATTCAACTTTAATTGGTCATAATTTTTTTTGACAATCGTTCACATTTCATGAGAAAATACAAGGTATTTATTGTGGTCATCTTTTATAGTTGTAATAGGTACAAACTATTGATATGAAATACTCAAATGCATATACATTTTTACCTCAATAATTGTACACATAAGAATAGTATTTTTCACTATGACAACAATACCTTGTTCAAATGAGCACCTTATCTTATAAATGACACACTTATAGTGAATAGTTATGATATTTTATATGAAACAAAAAAAGTATTTATTTCACTTGTTAACTAATGTATTTATGCTTTTTGATATAACATTCATAGGTTCTTATGTGTTCAAGTATGGGTCCATCTTGACCAACATTTGATTTTTTTACTTGTCGAATAATTATTGACAATATATAGTATAAATATGTTGCAAGAATAAATATTATAACCACGAGTACTATACCAACAATTAGACCCTACCCAACTATTTCCCCCTCTCCCCTAAAAAATCAAAGATCCGATGTGAGCTACATAAGAATGGAGTGAAGAAAAAATTGAAAAATGTGTTGCAACCACCATATACATATAGTGGAAGAGAGATATAGATACATTATGCCAGATTTGCTGCTTGCTGAATCGTCTATTGAATGATCATTGATTTGCCACTTTTGCATAGGGAAATTTGAAATCAACTTTCTTCATTACGACAGTTATCGGGCTTTAATAGGTCCATTAATTTCACCCATGCTCATGAATGTCTACCTGCACAAGCTTTGATCCAAGAATTATGGGACTGTAAGAGACCCATTCTTGGGATACATGATTTTCTCATCGCCTAAGGTACTTCTTCTCTACAATTGGGAATGAGTGAATATTGCCTTCACCACCTTGATATACTCCATGCTTAATATGACATGTGAATTGATATATTCCAAAATCTTGTTATTTGTCTTCTCGATTGCTCAAAGGAAATGTAACACACAAAGAGGTGTCAATCTAATGGTGGTGCCAAGGCCAACCCAAATTGTGTCAGGAAAATATGATCGGAAATCTCAGAAAGAAACATCCAAGATTAGTAGTGCCTTCAGTAGAAGACACGTACTACTATGCCATAAAGTGGAATCATACATAGTTCATTTCCCACATTAATCCTTTTGAGAGAAACTCATGCTTAACCAGTTTCAACAACACCATTAACAGATTCAACAAAAAAAACCAACAACCATGAAAGATGAAACAAAAGACCTAAACACACAAATATACGTGGGGAAAACCCTTTCAAGTAGAAAACCCCACACTCCAAAAGCCCAGATCACCATTGTATTATTCAGCAACAAAACAGTTACAAATACAATTCAGGCTCTAAGCCTTTACAGAGTTTACATCTTGTTCCATTCTGGAGAATATCTGGTAGCATAACCCATCGCGACCACCTCTCTCCACGAGAGACATCTCATTCGGCTACACAACCACACGACTCAACCATTGGCCTCTCTATCGCACAATTGCTTGACCTTCACCTTCTGTAAGAATCATCTCTCTCAGCTACCCAGCCTTTCGGCCAGTCTGCACTTAGTAACCTTAGCCTGCATGGATTCTCGGCTTGCACCCAACCTCTCAGCCTGCATGACTTGATTGACTGACGCTCTACGTCCTCTGATTGTTCAACTACCGCAACCCATTAGGGTTTCCACCTCGAGCCACATGCGATCATCCAACATCCAATTCTAGCTATCGGATAAGCAATTAAAAAAATCTCCAACATCGAACTTAGGGTTATCCACCTAACACCATGCTGCCCAATCAAAGAGACATTCATTACCGACTCATTGAAGTTCATCGAGCACATGGGCCCACATGCCATCTATTCTCCACGTCATCAACACTTGTCGGCCTCTTGTCACAATCCACCATCCTTATCAGGTCCCAAGTGGTCCCCACATCCATAAACTTCCAAGTTGCTATATCGCCGAAAATTAGAACTTCAAAACCTCATGTCAAAGGTTGTGAAGTTCCTAGAACCCGTGACTCGCTAATAAAGGGATCACCCTGTCACCAAAAATTGAACTTCTGAACCTCATGTAAGAGGTTGTGAAGTTCTCAAAACCTGCGACATGCCGATAACAAAGGGATTGCTCTGCCACTCAAAAACCAAACTTCCAAACCTCGTGTTGGAGGTTGTGAAGTTCTCAAAACCTGTGACATGCAAAAAAAAGGGGTCACTGTATCACTCAAAACCTGAACTTATGAACCTCAATTCAGAGGTTGCAAAGTTCACAAAACTCGTGACACGCCGACAACAAAGGGATTAACCTTCGCTTCATAGTTGTTAAGTCAGGAGGTTATGAAACTTTAGAACCCCGTGACTTCAGTTAGAAAAACTTGAAAACCAATGACTTAACTCAGGCCGATGAAGGAGGAAAGCACAACTAATCCAGGAAGTCGATCAAGCCAGTAAATTCGAGTCACAATTCTCAACATTTTCCCACTTGAAAAAGAACTTCTGGCTCCTTCCAAAGCAAAATCAAGAATCTTAAACAATGCTTCTGTGCTCCAACCAAGACACCTGCAATGACATCCAAGATTTCCACCAACTCAAGCAACAGTTGCAGCCATCCACCATAGGAAAAAGGAATGAGCCAAGGCGTATATGCACCAGTCTCAAGAACACAAGCATCAGATCCTACATACGACAAGGGCTTTAACATTGCCACCACTCCACTGTGCTCACAAGATATACAGAAGCAACACAACATCAACTTCAAATCCCTCAATCATGAACACAACTGTGAAGTCATTCTCTAGAAACAAGATAGAACATCAGCTAGAACAACAACTAGAAAAATGACAGCTCCCATATAATTGATCAACCCAGACGATTGAAAATAGCACACACAACAAGTGATAATCCATCTAATCACACATACCTCAAAGGTATCAACATTAGTAAACTCATGCCACTTACATAGCCAACCCATCAACAACAAATACAAGCTCCAAGTGCCAACTAGTTGAAGAAGACCAAACACATCTATAAACTCCCACTGCATGGGTAATGCTGAATCAAGGCATAATGAGTCTACCAACAACATCACATAGAGAGTGTAAACATGTATTTTCAAGGAACCATCCACAATGATATGCACAACTTGTACAACCCTCACCACAAGTCTCCATAACCAAGACCACAAAGAGAAAAGTATGCACATCATATACCTGTAGAATATCATTCTACATACACCTCTAAATTCCAACTGTGTCACCTTATTCTCCATGTATCCATAACTGATCATCTCATGCTAAACTCCAAATGCATCACTGCACTATCATGAAGTTCTCAAGCATATGACCAATGCACCCAAAACATAGAGAATCACTAGACCATTGTCAAAGCTCCAATCATCTGAACCAAAAACTTATCACGACATCATGATCTGCACATCCCCCTTAGGAGATCCCAAGCTCCACATGAACATAATATGGTCTCAAGAGCATAATATTATGCCAAAGTTACTCTAATGTGCAATCAAGAGTATACCATGATGACATAAAACAAACAAACTATAAACCACGTCACCTGTCAAGCACCACCAACACCTCGACCAAAGACTCCAATAATCCTTCATGGCTACGAGATGTTGCACAATCATTGCTAAAGGGCCCACTGAAGCATGACAACCGATATTTCCAAGAATCATGACCAAACATCTGCTAAACTGGAAATACTTCAGGTCCACATAGCAACATTTCTTTCTGACAACAATACCAAGTGACACCAAGATCTCCAAACCAAGCAGAAAAAACCATCACTATCAAAAGATTACACAAAGTAGTGTATCCAAGCTATCCATGACATTGTGATACACATGCTACAGGTCCCCATAATTGACTATTCATGTACTCAACACCATCCATCCTCGCATCTCAAAGTAGCTACACCAAAACACAAGTGACCAAAGACAAGGCCAACTAACAAGTCTACACCAACACTGAATCAACCTCGTGGATATAGACAGTCCACTTCTGAGTTTTACCACAACAAACATGCAGGTAAGGACAACCCACAACATTGCACAACCTGTAGATCCATTCAATAGAAGCATGCAAACCCATCATCACACTAGAATAACAACACTGAGATCTCAAAGAGAATAACCACACAAACAACATGACTCAAACACCAAATCAAGTCCAAATCCGATTTTCCAATCATGTCCACAACTTGAGCACCATAGTCTAGGAACCAACAAGCACCACCACAGAAATGTTGAGTGACAAATCACGTACCAACACTCCCATCCAGAGAAGACATCACACCTCCTCAAACCATGTCGAACTACAACTATCTCATCTAGTCACACCCCAAAAGCTAAGGTCTAGAAAATAGCTTAAAAAATAGCTCCACATAACCACAAGTTTTGCTTGATCGTGTAAAACCTACAAAACCACAGAGCAATGCAAGTACAAACCATCCTTTAAAGGAAACAATAGTTTAGGAACTCCAGGCCCATTTCAAGCCAACTCCAAAACCACCAATGTATGCACATGCATTCGAGAGAGATGCTATTTCAGAAGCTTCTAGACCATCCAATGATCAACTCCACAGCCTGCATGTAATTAGGGTACCATAAGACTGTGCCTTCCAATACCAGGAAAAACACCCAACATAAGCACATTACTCCATGACTGAAAAAAAACCCAAGCTTCTCCATATCATCAGGGAGCCTCTCACATAGATACCCAATATGAAAGCTTTTGCTGCAACACAACCATGAAGCAAAAAATATTCCACCCCATGCATCAGGGTTATACCACTGCCAACTAGGAACCTCATATCACAACATTCCAGTATGTCCAGTTCTAGTTTCTCCATCTTCACCATCTTCCATGTTGCGTGTTGTCTTAGAAACAAAAACATAAAAGAAAGAACTTATACTCATCAAAGGATCAATACATCAACCCATTCCTCTAGATTTCCTCAAGCCTGATAGACTAAGAAATCTTCATAGAAGGAATACTCAGAACCAACAACACACTAGGAAGAAACACATCCCAGAAGATGGCTCTGATAGTAATTTTTGGGAAAATATGGTCGGCATCTCAGAAAGAAACATCCGAGATCAGTAATGCCTTCAGTAGAAGACACATACTACTATGCCATAAAGCAGAATCAAACATAGTTCATTTCCCACATTAATCCTTTTGAGAGAAACTCATGTTTAACTAGTTTCAACAACACCATTAATAGATTCAACAAATAGAACCAACAACCATGAAAGATGAAATAGAAGACATGAACACATAGATATACGTGGGGAGAACCCTTTCGGGTAAAAAACCCCACACTCTAAAATCCCAGATTGCCATTGTATTATTCAAAAAATAAATAGTTACAAATATAATTCAGGTTCTAAGCCTTTATAGAGTTTACATCTTGTTCCATTCTGGAGAATATCTGGTAGCATAACCCATTGTGACCACTTCTCTCAATGAGAGACATCTCATTTGGCTACACAGCCACACAACTCGACCACTGGCGCCTCTCGGCCTCTCTGTCGCACAACTGCTTGGCCTTCGCCTTCTACAAGAATCATCTCTCTCTCAGGTACCCAGTCTTTTGGCCAGTCAACACTGGTAACCTTAGCCTGCACGGCTTCTTGGACTGCACCCAACCTCTTGACCTGCATGACTTGATTAATCGACACTCTACGTCCTCTGACTATTCAACTATTGCACCCCATTAGGGTTTCAACCTTGAGCCATATGCCATCATCCAACATCCAATTCTAGTTGTCAAATAAGCAATCAAATAAATCTCCAGTGTCAAACTCAAGTTTATCCACCTAACGCCATGCCGCCCAATTGAAGAGACATTAATTTTATCGTCTCACCGAAGTTCACTGAGCACATGGGCCCACATGCCATCTGTCCTCCATGTCATTGCCACCTGTCGGCATCTCATCTTGATCCACCATCCTTATTGGGTCCCAAGTGGTCCCCACATCCATTGGCTTCCAATTCGTTATATCACTGAAAATATGAACTTCAAAACCTCATGTTGAAGGTTGTGAAGTTCCCAGAACCCGTGACTCACTAATAAAGGGATCGCCCTATCGCCCAAAAATTGAACTTCTAAACCACATGTCGAAGGTTGCAAAGTTCTCAAAACCCGCGACATGCCAACAACAAAGGGATTGCTCTGTCGCTCAAAACCCAAAATTCCAAACCTCATGTCGGAGGTTGCAAAGTTCTCAAAACCCGCGACATGTCGACAATAAAGGGATCGCTTTGTCACTCAAAACCTGAACTTCTAAACCTCAAGTTAGAGGTTGCGAAGTTCACAAAACTTGTGACTTGCTGAAAAAAAAGGAATTAACCTTTGCTTCACAGTTGCTAAGTTGGGAGGTTATGAAACTTTAGAACCCCGTGACTTCAGTTAGAAAATTTTGAAAACTAGTGACTTAACTCAAGTCGATGAAGGAGGAAAACACAATAGCTCTAGGAAGTCGATCAAGCCAGTAAATTTGAGTCACAATTCTCAACAGATCGATGGTCAGGGAGCCCATTCACTCATTAATGGTAGACACATGAACTATGTGGTTGGGCCTAACAATGGGTGAGGAATCCAAATGAGACTGAACAACTATAAATACTTAAAACTATTTGTTGAAGTAGTGTGGTGGAGTCCACATGGGTAATTAAGATATGACAAGCATAGACTACATTACATATGGTGCCAGTGCATGGTGGATAAACTTCAAGCTGCAAGTATTCAAATTGGCCACCAAACCTTCTTTGTGTGCTAAGCAATGAATTATTACCATGTAGGCAATCCAATGCATAGACCTTGATGACACAAGGGGATAAAATGGCCTTGTAGGCAGCAGGTGGAGGGACGACATTCTCTAATCTCTAATTTTCATTTATTATTTTACAAAATCATTATTCAAATACGTAGACATTGATGACGCAAGGACACAAAATGGTCTTGTAGACAGCAGGTGGAGGGAAGGCATTATGCAATCTCCAATTTTCATTCAAGATTATCTTACAAAATCATTATCTAAATCCCACTCAATCTATGTTTGCATTAAGATATCAAGAGATCTTGACCTTCCTCTTCCTAATGTTATTTTGTCTCTTCTAGAAGGAGCATATGCACAAGTAATTGACTATGAGGACATACCATTTTATGGGTTTTTGTCACAAATCGAGCATACGGTTAAATGTTATAGAGTCAAAATAGTCTCTTCAAATTATCAATTTTTTCAAGTGGGTATATCACCCTTTTTAAGCAAATACATCCTAAGAAAAATCATATAACTTAATGAGAGCATACTTCAATAATTGCAATCAATATTGGTTCAAAGGATAGGTCAATGTTAAGGAATGCATTTGGAAAGGTTTCTTTGTTGACTATGAATTAAACAAGCAACTAGTTCCATGATTAATAGGGCAAGGAGAAGAAGGTTTAAACAACTCTTGTTGTACCCATCTTAGAGAAGAGGCACTAGGTCGTGAAGTACCGACATATTTTTTGAAGGAATCTAGATAATGAATTTTTAGAAGCTCTTAGTAGGATTTAAGAAACAAACATAGATGTTTTTAGTCTCAAATAATTAAAAACAAAAAGGGAAAGAATTTGGAATCAAGAATCTAAAGGCAAAGGGAAAACAAGAAGTTGAGGAAGGTACTCAACAAACTCTAGATGGTTTCTTAACATGGTTAAAGTAACATACAAACTAGGAAGGGTCCTCCATCGGATGCCTAAAGGATTTAATTGGAATTTTATGATAATATTTATTCCCCTAACAAAGATTGGTCAAATTTCAACTGCTTCAACTCAATCTAATTTATTTTTGTAAACCCCCTAGATTGGGAGTTTCTAAGTAATTGTTAAGAATGGAATAATTCATTGTTATAAGCTATCTCAACCTCTAATTTAAGTTTCCATTTTTCCTTTTAAGGGTTGATGTATTGAATCTTTTGAATGCTTACAATTCTATACTCAAATTTTAGTTAATGTCCATATTTTGTGTATTTCCTTTAGGATTCTTCTCATATTGATTATATATTTGGGTACATCACTATGACCACTAATTATTAAAAATCAAAGCTAAAACATTCATTCCTTCATTTTGAAAGCTTTTATTATCACTTTGTTTGGATGATTTAATTATTATCTTTGTATTTCTTTGGATTTTTACCATTGGATATGTTGATGATACCAAGATGTATTCATGTTAGCATTTTCATCTAAAATAACATATTTTAAACCTATTACTATACCTATCAAATTTGGTATTGAATTAAACTTGAAAACCATCATTTGAAAGCACCAATCCTACCTTGAAGGAATTTAAAAAAAATACCTAATCATATCTAGATCAAATATTACCTATATAATAAGCACTTCATTTAGATTCATGAAAGATCCTATATGAACCATTAAAAATGGCATTGAAAGAATAAAGGTATATCTATTATGGTATTTATTTTTTGAGTCAACAATAAAATTTACTTGATTATTGTGTTATTGACTATGTTGGTGATCTTAGCTATAGGAAATCTATCATGTAAACTATGTCATCAAAATAAATGGTGCAAGTGCTATCACATGGATGGAATAATACTTAAAGAATCTACCTTATATAGATCCTTATTCAAAAATTGAATACAAAACTAGCTCTTAAATAATCAAAGTGTCTTATTAGATGAATGGAAGAATTCATCTGGGTGATAGTAAAAGTACCCCTTTATTATATGATAAGCATAGTCTTTTTTACACATGTCAAAGACTTTTATTTCTAGTTTAATAAAAAGAGAAAGAAAACAAAACATTTATGATCATGGTAACTTCACACAAATGATTTTTTTTCATCATAAAAATGCTTTCCATTCCTATGATTATCAAGTGCAAGATATACTATGATCAAGAAGAATGTTCAATGTTGAGATCCTTGCAATCACATACGAAACTTATGTGTAGTGATTGGCCATAGGTGATGCCATTGAGGGGGAGTGTTCATGTCAACGACACCTCCTAGAGGCTACATCATATATGTAAGACCTAACAAGAATAACATAAGACGGTCTTTAGGAATTATATGTACACAATCAATACTCCAAATTCAAATCAATGTTTGGCCTTAGATGATGTCATTGAGGGGAGTGTGCATGTCAATGACACCTTGTAGTGGCTAAATCCTAGATGTAAGACCTAACATGCATAAGACCTCTTGGCATTACATGCATAAATCCTTTGGACATATTGTAAATTGTTCTCTTTGCAAATCTTCCACTTGTAAAACATTGTATTATGTTAGACCTACATGCATCATGTAATGAACTTGTGGGAGGCTAGTTTGAGGAGCCCTAGGCTCCAATAAATTTTAATAAGACCTTGTATAAATTATTATTTATAAATTATTGGGAATACGTATTCTTCATTTTGGTATATATTTGTGTCCCTGTTTATCATTGCCAAAGAAGATCTATGTTACTTGGGTACTTCATATATTTTCTTTTATATAAATTTTGACAAGTGATGAACATCCTTATTAACATTAAGGGGGAGTGTGAAAACATAATGTTATTAAGAGTCATACCCTTATAATATATTTATGTAAATTCTTATAATATAAGGTTATAAAACCTTATACTTATTATTTTCTTTATAAAACATATACCATTTAATTTAATTAATACTTCGATAACTATTAGATTATTAATATTTACAAATAGTTGTTTTGAATAGATGTGACTAATAACTCTTCAAGTGTTTTCCCACCCCTTCTATATATAAGTAGGTTCTCTCTCATTTAGAGGTGTGTGCGAATTTGGATATTTATAGCGAATTCAATCACTATGCACATATAGTATTATTGGGGATGTGAAAAGTAAGGATAAGTGTTCCCCAAGTTTGATCTATGTTTTAATAGACAATTTTGTAAGTGTTTTAAAATGAAATGATGAATTATGGGGTATTTTACCTAGAGGAATTTCCCCATGTATATGGTGTGTAGTGTATTAAATATATTCTTATATAATTCTCATTTTATTTATAGTGATTAGTATTCTAAGATTGTAATTTCTAACATATATCATATTGACAAGTATAACTTGAAATTTGACTATATATATATGATTAAACATAAAGATTTTAGGGTAGAAAATATAGGTATGGACAATATTGTCTTATATTCATCAAAGGTGTATGATACATATTTATAGAGAATTTGGTAGGAGAGAAATCTCCTTTGATTAGATAGGGAGAAGCATCCATTTGATTTACTAGAGAAACCTCAATTCATATTTATAGAGAATCTAGTAGAAGAGCATGCTCTTATCTAATTAGATATAGAGAATCATTCATATAATTTTCTAGAGAAACCTTGGAGTGAAATCTAACTAAGTAGAGTGATGTGACTAGAATTATTAGTTAGTTAACTCAATTATAGAATGTACAATATTCATTTTTTATACAATGGTAATCAAATAAGCCTATAAATTGAAGTTTGATAGATTTCATACATTTATGGTATGATTTAAATGTGGATTTGTGGTTGATAAATGTTAGATCCATATGGTTCCATTTGTATGATTGCAGTATATCATGTTGGGTAAGGTCTATGTTTCTCATGTGTACCCATGTACAAGGTTTCACACAATGTAGATATGTGTTTTTTATTAGATTAGTAGGGAAGGGCCTTGATCCCATACAATACAAAGCAGAGCTGAAACAACACTAAACGAACAAACTGGGAAACAAAACTAGTCAAACCACTAGGAACAATAAAACTAGCCTATCAACTATAAAGGATCCCACATAAGGGAACACATGCATCCTAACCATAAAAATCATAATTAAAAACATAGATAAGATTTAGAAATAAACCACCATAGATAGTCCAAAGTTTTAATAACAAGCAAAAAGGGCTATAGTAGCTAGTAGCCAAGACACGAAATGACAAAAAAATGGATACCAAGGCACCATTATTTAGCATTGGTGATTAGAACCCAATTTTCCCATATTTTGGAGATGTAGTCCCTTCAATCAAGATTGCTAGCATCAACAGAGTCCTTCACTTCCTCCTACATTCCTTTCTTTTTAAATTATTTTTGAATTTTAGTTTGTCCAGAAACCAAGCAAACCACAACCCTCCTCATTAGGCCATCAGTGACCTTCATCAACATATCAATCACCTTCTCCATGTCCTCCATCTGAACTTGCATGAAAGTAATTTATCTTTTCAAAAAATCAATAGACATGTTGTTAGTATCCTCTGAAGGTGTGATAGTAAGATTTTTATCATTAGCCTCTTGTCCTTCCATCCCACCATCTTTATTAGCATCCTCCCTGTCCACATCCTCCTCATCCTTGTTATCCTCATCCTCCTCAAAGTCATCTTCCTCCTCATCTTGTTCATTGTAATCTTTACTATCCATACCCTCACTTTCCTCTTCCATCACAACTTCAAACTACTCAATTATTAAAGGCTCCTCATCTTCAACAACGATGGATTTTCCTTTTTTTATCAGCATAATCAACCTTTGCAAGTCTTCCCAACCTCCTACCTCCTCTATTGGAACCACTTAACCCTTCTTCGAACTCCTCCTTCCGTACCCCCTCTAAATCTTCAACAATGGTTATAATACTTTCTTGTTTGGGTTTCTTATGCATTAAATTCTTCGTTTTTGGCAGTTCCAACAAAAGAGGGGAGTGTTTCCTTTTCTTTGGGGTAACTTTGAGTAGATCTAGTTCCATAGAGTTTTCTTCCAGATTAAGATTAGGGCTTAAGGCTGATTTTTTAATTCAAGGGACTTGATTTTTAGCAGGGGCGAGGGACTGCCTTCCAAAGACTCAATCCTAACAAAGGTCGTCAAGGTTTATGGCTAGGGTTAGAATTTGCATTCTCCTCTGTGTTATCATTATGCATCTCAAAACCCGCAACATGCCAACAACAAAGGGATTACTTTGTCACTCAAAACCCGAACTTTCAAACCTCATGTCAAAGGTTGTGAAGTTCTCAAAACCCGTGACATGCCGACAACAAAGGGATCGCTCTATCGCTCAAAACCCGAACTTCCAAACCTCATGTCAGAGGTTGCAAAGTTCTCAAAACCCACGACATGTCAACAAAAAAGGGATTGCTTTGTCACTCAAAACCCGAACTTTCGAACCTCAAGTCAGAGGTTGCGAAGTTCACAAAACTTGCGACACATTGACAACAAAGGGATTAACCTTCACTTCACAGTTGCTAAGTTGGGAGGTTATGAAACTTTAGAACCCCATGAATTCAGTTAGAAAAGCTTGAAAACCAGTGAATTAACTCAGGTGAATGAAGGAGGAAAACACAACTGCTCTAGGAAGTCAGTCAAGCTAGTAAATTTGAGTCACAATTCTCAACAGATCGATGGTCAGGGAGCCCATTCACTCATTAATGGTAGACACATGAACTATGTGTTTGGGCCTAACAATGGGCGAGGAATCCAAATAAGTCCGAACAACTATAAATACTTAAAAAAATATTTGTTGAAGCAATGTGGTGGAGTACACATGGGTACTTAAGGTATGACAAGCAGAGACTACATTACATATGGTGCCAGTGCATGGTGGATAAACTTCAAGCTGCAAGTATTCGAATTGGCCACCGAACCTTCTTTGTGTGCTAAGCAATGAATTATTACCATGTAGGCAATCCAATGCATAGACCTTGATGACACAAGGGGATAAAATGGCCTTGTAGGCAGTGGGTGGAGGGAAGACATTCTCTAATCTCTAATTTTCATTTATTATTTTACAAAATAATTATTCAAATACATAGAAATTGATGACACAAGGACACAAAATGGTCTTGTATACAACGGGTGGAGGGAAGGCATTATGCAATCTCCAATTTTCATTCAAGATTATCTTACAAAATCATTATCTAAATCCCACTCAATCTATGTTTGCATTAAGATATCTAGAGATCTTGACCTTTCTCTTCCCAATGTTATTTTGTCTCTCCTAGAAGGAGCATATGCACAAGTAATTGAATATTAGGACATACCATTTTATGGGTTTTTGTCACAAATTGAGCATACGGTTAAATGTTATAAAGTTAAAATAGGCTCTTCAAATTATCAATTTTTTCAAGTGGGTATATCCACCCTTTTTAAGCAAATACATCCTAAGAAAAATCATATAACTTAATGAGAGCATACTTCAATAAATTCAATCAATATTGGTTCAAAGGATAGGTTAATGTTAAGGAATGAATTTGGGAAGGTTTCTTTGTTGACTATGAATTAAACAAGAACCTGGTTCCATGATTAATAGGGCAAGGAGAAGAAGGTTTAGATGACTCTTGTTGTACCCCTCTTAGAGAAGAGGCACTAGGTTGTGAAGTACCAAAATATTTTTTGAAGGAATCTAGATAAAGAATTTGTAGAAGCTCTTAGTAGCATTTAAGAAACAAACATTGATGTTTTTTAGTCTCAAATAATTAAAAACAAAAAGGGAAAGAAATTGGAATAAGGAATTTCTAAAGAAAAAGGGAAAACAAGAAGTTGAGGAAGGTACTCAACAAACTCTAGATGGTTTATTAATGTGGTTAAAGTAACATACAAACTAGGAAGGGCCCTCCATAGGATGCCTAAAGGATTTAATTGGAATATTATGATAATAAATTTCCCTAACAAAGATTGGTCAAATTTCAACTGCTTCAACTCAAACTAATTTATTTTTGTAAAACCCCAGATTGGGAGTTTCTAAGTAATTGTTAAGAATGCAACAATTCATTGTAATAAGCTATCTCAACCTCTACTTTAAGTTTCCATTTTTCCTTTTAAGGGTTGATGTATTGAATCTTTTGAATGCTTACAATTCTATACTCAAATTTTAGTTAATGTCCATATTTTGTGTATTGCCTTTAGGATTCTTCTCATATTGATTATATATTTGGGTATCACTATGACCACTAATTCTTAAAAATTAAAGCTAAAAAATTCATTCCTTCATTTTGAAAGCTTTTATTATCACTTTGTTTGGATGATTTAATTATTATCTTTGTATTTCTTTGGATTTTTACCATTAGATATGTTGATGATACCAAGATGTATTCATGTTAGCATTTTCATCTAAAATAACATATTTTAAACCTATTACTATACCTATCAAATTTGGTATTGAATTAAACTTGAAAACCATCATTTGAAAACACCAATCCTACCTTGAAGGAATTTAAAAAAAATACCTAATCATATCTAGATCATATATTACCTATATAATAAGCACTTCATTTAGATTCATGCAAGATCCTATATGAACCATTAAAAATGGCATTGAAAGAATAAAGGTATATCTATTATGGTATTTATTTTTTGAGTCAACAATAAAATTTATTTGATTATTGTGTTACTGATTGTGTTGGTGATCTTAGTTATAGGAAATCTATCATGTAAACTGTGTCATCAAAATAAATGGTACAAGTGCTATCACAAGGGTGGAATAATACTTAAAGCATCTACCTTATATAGATCCTTATTGAAAAATTTAATACAAAACTAGCTCTTAAATAATCAAAGTCTCTTATAATATGAATGGAAGAATTCATTTGGGTGATAGTAAAAGTACCCCTTTATTATATGATAAACAATCTTTTTTACGCATGTTAGAGACTTTTATTTCTAATTCAGTAAAAAGAGAAAGAAAACAACACATTTATGATCATGGGAACTTCACACAAATGAATTTTTTTCATCATAAAAATGCTTTCCATTCATATGATTATCAAGTGGAAGATATACTATGATCAAGAAGAACAATGTTGAGATCCTTGCAATCACATACGAAACTTATGTGTAGTGATTGGCCATAGGTGATGCCATTGAGGGGGAGTGTTCATGTCAACAACACCTCCTAGAGGCTACACCATATATGTAATACCTAACAAGAATAACATAAGACCTTTAGGAATTATATGTACACAATCAATACTCCAAATTCAAATAAATGTTTGGCCTTAGATGATGTCATTAAGGGGAGTGTGCATGTCAATGACACCTCGTAGTGGCTAAATCCTAGATGTAAGACCTAACATGCATAAGACTTCTTGGAATCACATGCATAAATACTTTGGACATATTGTAAATTGTTCTCTTTGTAAATCTTCCACTTGTAAAACATTGTATTATGTTAGACCTACATGCATCATGTAATGAACTTGTGGGAGGCTAGTTTGAGGAGCCCCAAGCTCCAATAAATTTTTATAAGACTTTGTATAAATTATTGGGAATATGTATTCTTCATTTTGGTATATATTTGTGTCCTTGTTTATCATTTCCAAAGAAGATCTATGTTACTTGAGTACTTCATATTTTCTTTTTTATAAATTTTGACAAGTGATGTCCCTTATTAACATTAAGGGTGAGTGTCAAAACATAATGTTATTAAGAGTCATACCCTTATAATATATTTATGTATTGTTATAATATAAGGTTATAAAACCTTATACTTATTATTTTCTTTATAAAACATATACCATTTAATTTAATTAATACTTCGATAACTATTAGATTATTAATATTTACAAATAGTTGTTTTGAATAGATGTGACTAATAACTCTTCAAGTGTTTTTCCACCCCTTCTATATATAAGGAGGTTCTCTCTCATTTAGAGGTGTGTGCGAATTTGGATATTTATAGTGAATTCAATCACTATGCACATATAGTATTATTGGGGATGTGAAAAGTAAGGATAAGTGTTCCCCAAGTTTGATCTATGTTTTAATAGACAATTTTGTAAGTGTTTTAAAATGAAATGATGAATTATGGGGTATTTTACCTAGAGGGATTTCCCCATGTATATAGCGTGTAGTGTATTAAATCTATTCTTATATAATTCTCATTTTATTTATAGTGATTAGTATTCTAAGATCGTAATTTCTAACATATATCATATTGACAAGTATAACTTGAAATTTGACTATATATATATATATTCATGATTAAACATAAAGCTTTTAGGGTAGAAAATATGGGTATGGACAATATTGTCTTATATTCATCAAAGGTGTATGATACATATTTATAGAGAATTTGGTAGGAGAGCAAGCTCCTTTGATTACATAGGGAGAAGCATCCATTTGATTTACTAGAGAAACCTCAATTCATATTTATAGAGAATCTAGTAGGAGAGCATGCTCTTATCTAATTAGATATGGAGAATCATTCATATAATTTTATAGAGAAAGCTTGGAGTGAAACCTAACTAAATAGAGTGATGTGACTAGAATTATTAGTTAGTTAACTCAATTATAGAATGTACAATATTCATTTTTTATACAATGGTACTAATCAAATAAGCCTATAAATTGAAGTTTTATAGATTTCATACATTTATGGTATGATTTAAATGTGGATTTGTGGTTGATAGATGTTACATCCATATGGTTCCATTTGTATGATTGGAGTATGTCATGTTGGGTAAGGTCTATGTTTCTCATGTGTATGGTGTCAAACTAAATGTCACATGTGTACCCATGTACAAGGTTTCACACAATGTAGATGTGTTTTTTATTATATTAGCAGGGAAGGGCCTTGATCCCATACAATAGCAAAGTAGAGCTAAAACAACACCAAATGAAAAGAATGGGAAACAACACCAGTCAAACCACTAGGAACAACAAAACCAACCTATCAACTATAGAGGATCCCACACAAGGGAATGCATGTGCCAGATATAAAGTATTCAAAAGGCTCACATGCCTTCTAACCATAAAAATCATAATTAAGAACATAGATAAGATTTAGAAATAAACCACCATAGATAGTCCAAAGTTTTAATAACAAGCAAAAAGGGCTATAGTAGCCAGTAGCCAAGGCACGAAATCACCAAAAAAATGGATACCAAGGCACTATTATTTAGCATTGGCGATTAGATCCCAATTTTCCCCAATTTTGGAGATGTAGTCCCTCCAGTCATGATTGCTAGCATTAGTGGAGTCTTTCACTTCCTCCTACATTCCTTTCTTTTTAAATTATTTTTGAATTTTAGTTCGTCCAGAAATCGAGCCGACCACAACCCTCCTCATTAGGCCATCAGTGACCTTCATCAACATATTGATCACCTTCTCCATGTCCTCCATCTGAACTTGCATGAAAGTAATTTTTCTTTTCAAAACATCAATAGACATGTTGTTAGTATCCTTTGAAGGTGTGATAGTAATATTTTTATCATTAACCTCTTGGCCTTCCATCCCACCATCTTTATTAGCATCCTCCCTATCCACATCCTCCTCTTCATTGTTATCCTCATCCTCCTCAAAGTCATCTTCCTCCTCATCTTGTTCATTGTAATCTTCACTATCCATACCCTCACTTTCCTCTTCCATCACAACTTCAAACTACTCAATTATTAAAGGCTCCTCAACTTCAACAACGATAGATTTTCCTTTTCCTTTTTCCTTTTTATCAGCAAAATCAACCTTAGAAAGTCTTCCCAACCTCCTACCTCCTCTATTGGAACCACTTAACCCTTCTTCGAACTCCTCCTTCCGGACCCCTCTAAATCTTCAACAATGGTTATAATACTTTCTTGTTTGGGTTTCTTATGCAGTAACTTCTTCGTTTTTGGTAGTTCCAACAAAAGAGGGGATTGTTTTCTTTTCTCTAGGGTAACTTTGAGTAGCTCTAGTTCCATAGAGTTTTCTTCCATATTAAGATTAGGGTTTAAGGCTGAATTTTTCATTCAAGGGACTTGATTTTTAGCAGGGGCGAGGGACTGCCTTCCAAAGACTCAATCCTAACAAAGGAGTGTCTAAGTTTATGGATAGGGTTAGAATTTTCATTCTCCTCTGTGTTATCATTATGCATTTCAACATTTCTCAGAGGGTTCACCTTTCTTATGATAATAGGGTTACCGTGCGGGTTATTAGCAAGCACAAATCTATAAAGGGCCATTTTTTGGAATACTCAAGATCACTGAGAGGGGGGGGGAGTGAATCAATGATGTACAAAAAATAAAGCAATTAAATAGTTACTTTAATTTCTAAGAATCACAAACTTGAATAGGAAAACAAAAAGATCACGATGACACAAGATTTATCAGTGGAAAACCCTAGAAAGGAAAAAACCACTATGTGAGTTGGTTGGGTTTGAAGAACCAATCCAATCCTCACAATTTGTTCACCATTAGGTCTCGCTGAACAAATTCTCATTGAATACAATATGTATAGGAGCACCACATCCTTATGACAAACAGGAGAATCAAATCCAATGACAAACATGAGCACCAACTCCAATAACAAACAAGAGCACCGACTCCAATAACAAATAGGAGCATCAACTTCAATAAGAAATGAATGACTAATATAGAGTACTACTTTGTTTACAATATTCTCAAGATCATCTTCACATACAAACATTCAACACTTATCCCTCCTTGCATACAAGAATGATAACTTCTTTACAAGAATATTCTTATCTCAACACACACAAACAAGACTTAAACTGATGAGCAAAACATATTTAGACTATGCACACACCTTGACTATAACCTTCATTGAATAAAGAAACAAATGTGTGCACAACAAGAATTTTTCATAATCATGTTCCTTGTTATGACAGACAACCCTAGACAATATAAGACTTCAGTCACATGGAAACTTGCATAATCAAAGCACTATTATGCAGATTCACAGACTATCCATTCTTCAAATCAACCTCTTGTAAATCATACATATCATACTTATCTATGCAAAGAAAATATAATTCATGAACTCTGTCACATAGAGGCACAAATAAGCCTTTTAAGCTCTATTATTCAAAAATCTCTCATTATGTATTATCTAAACATAACCATGGTATTATCATCTTCAACACTCTCTCACAGAGCCTAATCCATGATCAGAGAAAGCTCAAAGCGCTGGCTTCACTACTTAACCCATCACTGCCTCAAATAGTTACAAAAATGTTAACAAACTGCTTCAAATTGGAATACAAATAGATGAACGTTAATATGAGTGCTTCAAGAAATGACTGTTCAACAACTTTAAATGAGGACCTTTGATCTTTAAAGCTCGCCATTCCATCAATCAAATAATGTCCATTGATCTTGTGTTTGGCGATAACATATATGCCTTAAACCTATCAAGCCGGTTAACCTAAGTGTAGAGGTTAGTTGCTCGATGAAATTAAACCCTTTATGTTATCACTTAAGTGACATTCCACTAGATATATCAAGTCAACTAACAATTATAACTTAAAAGTAACTGTACTTTGAAAGCCTTCATAAGTTATAAACCCTAGGTCTTAGGGTATATGATAGTGTTTTGGTTTAGTAAGTCTTAATGTTTTAGGTTATAAACCCTAAGATGAGTTTACACCATAAAATTTTATAAGCCTCTAAAACATATGAAATTAAATCCAACCTATTTGAAAGATAATAAACACTAATAACCTTGATCCTCAAAAGAACACTAAGAGAATGTCTTAATAAAAATCTTTTCCTACATCACTGACTTTCTCAAACATGCTTTTATGTAGAACTCTTCTGCTGAATACATGATGTGTGAAAGATGACAACTTGTGACATGATGAAGGATTCTTTTGAACCATGAATGTAAACTCTATCAACTCATCATATCAATAGCCTCAAATGATTACTTTGTCATGAATCAAAGGATGCATCAACACCATGAGATGTTCAACACCATGAACAACATGAGAAGATGATCAACACTATGAACATCATGAGATAATCAACATGATAAGATGAGATGAATGAACAAGTACCTTTGACATAAATGATCAACAATTACTGTGTCATGCAACATTGTTGAATTTCTACTTTTTCATTCTTTGTCATGAAGCAACTCTTTGAATGAGCTTTGTCCTGAAGCAACACTCTTTGACATCACAAAACAAGTACCTTTGATACTTTTGCATCATCAACGTGAAAACATCAAAGGACACAATCACCTTGTACATAATGAAGGAACTCTTTGACATGAGGCAACCCTGTCATAAAAATGACATCAAAGGAATAAATGATCAACAATCTTTTGCATCAACACCATGGAATGAACACAAGTACCATTGACATCAATGAAAAATCAACAAAACCTCTATCATCTTTGACATTTGTACCTTTGACATCAATGAAAAATCAAACCAACACCATTATAAGCCCTTGGTGGAGGGGAGGTCGAGCCCCATTTTCAATATTCTGCTGCATGGAGGATAAGAGATAAAAGGGCATATTAAGCCTATCATTTTTCCTTATATGGTTTAGGATTGGAAAGTGGTAAGCATGCACCATCATATACATACCCTCAAGAGTAAAGTAGCACATTACATACATGCTTACCATGACAAAGGGTGGAGGAAGGTTGAGGTGGGCATAACCATTCTAAAATCTTTCTAGTTTCTCTCCTTCGACAAAGAATATTTCAACAAAACATTGATACTTCCTGTTACTTTTCTTGACCACCTTCCTACTAGAATTCACGAAGCCCCTAGCCTCTACTATCAATTGGGTCATCACTTCAAACTTTATGGTGCTAATAGACACATGACCTCCCTTCCAGGAGTTGGTGAATTTGGAAGTTAGCTTCTCGTTATAACCGCACATAGCTTAAAAAAAAGGAATCATACCAACATTTTGAAACATCCTAAAGCTATTTTTGAAGCTAATGTGTTGAATCCTAAGATAAAGTTACAAGGAATGACAAAATAGTGTGTGTGTGGTTGTGTTATGCTAAGTTGTGAAAGCTAGTTGTGATAGATGCTTGCATAGATACACATGAAGCTATTATTCCAAAAGTCTTACTTCATGTGCAATGTATCTTAACGTGAGATGTGCACATAAGGAAATATTGTATCATGAGATATGTTGATGTTGAGTTTATGTGCAAGAGTGCATGCTATATAGAATTACTCATGGATCATTCACCCTTTCCTATAGAGAAACATTTGGTATCCATTTTATTTTGGTAAATGATGAGGAACTTTTCTAAATTTATTGAGTTGAAGAACCAATGACATGTAGTTACATGATTATGTTCATGTCCTTTACCCTTTTTGGTAGCTCATGGTGCCCATGTTACACTAGAGAATGTCTAGAGGTCTGAGTGCAAATATAAACAAGGCCATCATTATGCAGGAACCTGAGGTCCATGTGGTGTTTAAAATGTGCATGCATTCTATTGATGACTTACATATGTGAAGTCCAAAGAGAAAAACCACTAACCAAAAATCAAAGAAGTCCTAAAGTATACTATTGTGATTGATGTTTGAATTGTAATCTTGATTATTCATGCTTCGTCATGTTCAAGTAAGTTCATCCCTATAATGCAACATTGAAAAAGAGTTTATGGATAAAGTTATGATGCCTTGTCAAGGGAAGTGGGTCCATGCGCATTGAAGTTGGAATGCAAAGTGGTGTAAAGTGGCAAAGTGCAGAAAATCCAAAAGAATAATGTTAGAAGTGAAGTGGCTTACTACCATAGAATATTGAAATGTGTTGTGTAGGATGGTGTTAGACTCTTCTAAGAAGCATTATATTATGGATATTATATAATGGAACATTATTCTATTTAGTAAGATAAAAGTATTAGCTCTCAAAGTAAAGTTGTAGAGGCTACATGTACCTTTATTCTTGATGAGAGTTGTAATATTTTGATGTGGAAGTTAATGTGGCCCACTGTGAGTGTGGAGCTACAAAGGATAACCTGTTTCATTCCAATAGTAGAGGTTGACACATA
Organism: Sequoia sempervirens; assembly: GCA_007258455.2. Classification (NCBI taxonomy): domain Eukaryota; kingdom Viridiplantae; phylum Streptophyta; class Pinopsida; order Cupressales; family Cupressaceae; genus Sequoia; species Sequoia sempervirens. Next base: position 60,009 of record VDFB02131373.1, on the reverse strand, counting down.
AATTATGCGATTCTAGAAAGTCACTAACAAAATATAATGTTACATTTGGGAGCTATGGAATGTTCATGTGTAAGTTACTATGGATGTCATGGTTTATGTGGGTCTATACTTTGAGAAGTTGATGATGCATTTAAAGGTGCATATATGTTGAAATATATAGTGCATGACCAACTATAGAGTGTGCAACTAAAAGACACGTGGTAGAGGATGCTTATTTATTCCTAGCTGGTAGTGCTTCTTGAGTTGTTTTATTTAATGTGTATAGATGGCAACTATAGTTATTCATATTTTGTAATAGCTACATGAGGTAGAAATGCAACTATTTTAAGGTTAATTTTGTGATTTTGTGACTTGAGTGAAGCTCTAGGTTTCATAGCCATTGTTATGCATATTCATAGTTAGGGGGGAATATTTCATATCCTTCTCTCCCTATATTGTTTGCAACTATAGAAGTGAGCATAAGGAAACACTACATGGTTGTTGATGAATCTTTTGCACATGGAAAAGTTTTATGACCTTGGCTATAGTGTTGGATGGTGGAGGGTATCCTCCTTGGGGAAATATAAGTTATGAATAGTTTCTATTTGGTAACTAAAGGATAACTTTTTATGTAGTTAAATTTACGGATTTGTGCCAATGAAAAATATGCATTTATAATGATTTTTGTTTTTTTGATAAGGAAGTGATCCAAGATGAAGCAAAGACATGAAAAAGGCACATAAAATATTATCCTATATTCATCAAAGGTGTATGATACATAATTATAGAGAATGTAGTAGGAGAATAAGCTCTTATAATTAGATAAGGAGAAGCCTCCATTTGATTTTCCATAGAAAATGCTAGGGTACAATGTACGTAAAGTGTTGTGACTAGAGTTACTAGTCAATTGACTCATTTACATAATGTATAAGGCATGCTTTGGTTGGAGTGTTTAAAATGCAATGTAAGTGTAAATATTATATATTTTTGTGTGATTTTGGCTCATCACATCCTTATATCTTGATCTTGTTATTAGTGATACTAAAATTTCATTCTTGATCCATAAATCTATTTTTAATCACCTTGGATCAGAGTTGTAGGTGCAAACTTACCCCAAGTCATTTTTGTAATCGTGGATTTGAACCTTAAACTTATAAAATTTAAATTCAAATTTTTTATTCAATTGACTCCATTTTACTAATGTAATAATATTGTGAGTAGACCCAACACACTTGTGTCAAGTTGTGCTCTTGTCGATGTATTTAAAGAGATTCATTCACTCATTTGAAATCACGTTAGAATGTGAAGAGAAAGGTCAAAGAGCTCAAAAGAGAATCTATTATGCATCGTTTACATGTGACATCATGCTAGGTCTAGTGCACACTTTCTTGGTATCTTTGAACCTTTCATTTACAACGATAGAGTCAGTTCCTTAGTGGTTTGAGTGAGAAGAACTTGTCCCTTGCAATCCAGTAGGTTCCTGGAAGGTGTTTGTAAACATTGCTTGTCCTTAGATGATTTTAGATACCCTAAATTTAGGAAAACAAGGTCTAATTCATGGAATTTTTCTAATAAAAAATGTGACTTATAGGTTCAAATACATGCATATGGTTTGAGTTTGCACTCATGAAGATCACCTTTGCACTCCCATAAATAAACTTGGAAGGTATACAACCCAATTCACAAGTAAAAAAATGAAATACAAATTCCAACATATTAACAAATAAATTAATACCTATACATTTAAAAAAAAAGCTAAATATCTATACATTTAAAATTTATTGTTACTCCTAACTCATTTTATCTAAATTACTTGTTAGCCTACATAAATTTATATAAGAGCTATTTTCCCTCTACAACAATATGATACGGAGAGCTTATAAATGAATTCATTAGTTCCTGAGGCAAGAATACCAATGCATATGTTGCACACAATTTCTTTTTTTTTTTTTTTGCATTTGAAAGTAAAAGTTCACATCTATCAATAATAAAGTTTATTTGTTTTTCCAACTCTATTAACAGTCCTTATAAATGCATATCCTTTGAGATAACTCTATTAATAATCTTTATATACATGCCCCTTAAGTTGACTCTATTAAAAATCTTTATAAATGCATACCTCTGGAGTGACTTTACTAATAATATTATATGGATGTCTCATGTGCTAACTCTATTAATAATCATTTTATGGATGTTCCTTGAGTTGGTTCTATTAATAATCCTTATACATGCCACTCGAGTGACAATAAAATAATGTTCAACTTTATCAATTATAATGCTGGATTATTTATTCAACTCTATTAAAATTCTTATAAATGCATACCCCTTAAATTGTAATAAAGTGAAAACTACCTCTATAAATAATAATATTGAGTTTTTTTTAACTCTATTAATAATCCTCACAAATGTATTCCTCTTGAATTACAATAAAATGAAAATTCAGTTCAATTAATGATAATGTAAATTATTTCTTTTAACATTATCAACAATCTTTATAAATGTATATCTGTAATAATAAAATGAAAATTCAACTATGTAAATAATAATGTTAGATTATTATCTTTATAAATTATTTTTTCAACTCTATTCATGATGCATAATCCTTAAGATGACAATATTAATTAAAAAAATTCTAAAATTAATCTAGTCTTCAACTCTATTAATAATAAATAGCCCTTCAAATGACAATATCAATTAAATAAAATTCTGTCTTCAACTTTATTATAATGATACATGGCCCTTAAGGTGACAATATCAATAAAATAAAATTCCCTTAAGGTGACAATATCAACAAAATAAATTCCTTTAAGGTGACAATATCAATAAAATAAAATTTCCTGAAGGTGACAATATCAACAAAATAAATTCCCTTAAGGTGACAATACCAACAAAATAAATTCCCTTAAGGTGACAATATCAATAAAATAAAATTCCCTCAACAAAATAAAATTCCCTTAAGATGACAATATCAACAAAATAAATTCCCTTAAGATGACAATATCAATAAAATAAAATTTCCTTAAGATGACAATATCAATAAAATAAAATTCTTAAATAATCTAGTCTATAAATTTAATATCCTACACGTTTTATAGTCAATCTCCGCTATTTATAAAATTTAAAAATTGCACAGCTGTCTGTTTTATTCTTAACTGGTATGTTCTGATTACCTAGTGTTTGAAGTTTTCGCAGTTCACATATCTACATGATGATGTTTTGGTATTTACTAATTACCTAATGTTCGAAGTTTTCGCGGTTCTGCAGATCTATATGATGATGTTTTGGTACTTCTGTGTTACAGTTATGTGCTTTTTTTGAAACTGGTAAGTACTGATTACTAGACCTTTTATGTCAGTGCTTGTGGGAAGGTCGAGGAATTTGCTACATTGAAGTTCTTTCTTTTCCTGAAAGCCTCGAAAATAAGGTGATGAAAAAGAAGAGTATAGAACAGAGGAAATGCGGATTTCAGTCAAGATTGTAAACAAAGCATGATGTGTATGTTTAATTTGGTTCAAAGATTTTCTCAGGAAGACATCATTAATGTTTTGGATGTTATTTTTTCTACAGCGATGATATTTTTGTACGACGATCTTACGGTAGTTTCGTGTCTGAAGTTTTTTTCTTTTGTTTTTAAAGGTTGCTGTTTCAGTTCAGTGTCTGGTGAGGTCCAGTGGTTGGTCTGCGTTCACTAAAGGTAGTTTTCACTCAGACCTTCCTGAAAAAGGGTATTGAAAAGAAGGGAGAGTCTAATGTCTTTAAAAAGTTGACACGGAATTACCAGAAGATCGTTGAACAAATATTATATTAACTAGTCACAACAAAGTTCACTGCAATAAACATAACATCGGCAGGAACCTGATGCAATGCATCTCTTGTTTGCAATGTTTTTCTATGAATCAACATCAATTGAAGATTAAACTAAATGTGAAAGGGAAAGAAAATTGAATGCAAAAGGAGAAGGAAATATCAAATATTCTTTGGTTGGTTTGAGCTTCTGGAATTTCAAAATTTTATTTCTTTTTTCTTTTTCTTTTGGGTGGAATGAGAATATTCAATAAGCTGGATCTTTCGGGACTAAACGGTAATTTTATCTGCCAGGTATTCTGTTGGAAAGACCATAAAAACACAAATGGTGCAGGAATTAAAGAAGAGGTCCAAATCTTCTGAGGAGGACGTTGTTAATGACAATGGAGTCAAAGATGTAAAACTTGGATTTAAAGATTTGGGTAAGTTTTCTTAGTCATTGTATTTGTAAGAAGTGGTCTGGAAAAGTGAATAAACTTATTTTTTCCCCCTATTATTATGGGCGAAATTGCTCCATATTCAGCTTCTCGAAACTCTTCTTTCTGTACTAGATTTGAGAACTTTCAGTTCTGAATTTCTAATTCTCTTTTTGCTTTCTTAATTTATTTTGTTAAATATGATAGTTTGTTTCAAAAAGTTCTTAATAATTTATACCTTTAAGACATTTTGTTAACTCTTATTTGTCAAATGGGTTTCTTTTTCGTTATCTTTCTCTTGGGAAGAGATTAGTAAATGTCACTGTTCCTTTCAAAACACAGAGCAAAACTGTTTATATTTGAAAGAAAGGGGCCAGTAGTTCCTCTAATAATGCTTGGAAAAGGATACACAGTATTTTCTGGGTGAATTGAACTAACTCATAATGCCTTTGTTTTCAAATACGCAGGTACATCTAAGGTACAGAATTTATGGCTCGCTCCAAACCCAAGCAAGAGATGGGGTGAATTGTTTTTTCTGCTGTACTCACCTTTCTGGCTTACATTGTGTCTTGGCATCATCGTCCCATATCGCATGTATGAGGTGTGTTGCATATCATCATGTTATTGTTTGTTAATCATGTCAAACATGTATTCATGTATTCATATTAACATGAATGCTAAATCTGTGTGGATATACTTTTTGTTCTGTAATGTTCTTCTCTATAATTTGACAACCATCTAAACTATTGCCACTCAAGTAGATAACGACTTAGTTATGTTGTACTTGTAACTATCTAGGGAGCAAGGATGACTACAAGCTTCTAAACTATTGTCATGCTACTATTGTTTTTTTCAAAAATAAGTGTCTTATCTTACAAGAGAAAATATAAGTGCAACATCAAGGGCATGAAAATAACATTTCTCTGTATGTTTTAGGAATTTTAGAGGGCTTGTATAACTTTGTAATAATGGCATGTTTGTACTTTCTACTTGAGGGTTCCTATATATAGTACTTAAGAAGAGGCTTTTTTTTTCTTTGTGGGAGCATAAGGAGTGCTTTTCATTTTTCAATAAAAGAAGGGATATATTAAATGGATCAACCTGTGAGTAAGTGCCAAATAAGTGTCAAACTTTGTGTGATGTATTTTTTGTTTTGGGGGTGATTTTTTTACTTTATATTCAAAACATTTGAGCACCTACAAAGTTAGATTTTAAAGCACCCTTTTTCACGCATTAATTATATTGGCAACAGTTAAGCTAATTAGCCATTTCTGTATATTGGGGAAAGTAACTCCTAAATTTACAAAGAGTGGAGTTTACACATAGGTAACACTTTGGTACATAACAACCTCTGGGACATTGTAACAACCTAATCCTTACATAAAGTAACAATTTCTAAATTTACATCATACGAGTAAATAAATATCCTAACAAGTCATTGCAATACAAATTTTCTTTTCTTTATTGATAACACATGAACAAGATGCCATATCAAATTACAATAAAGATTCCATTTCATTATAATAACTTCACAAGTACATGAAACAAGAATACATACCTTTACAAACATAGGTCCAATGAGCTTTAGAACAAATAGTAGTAAGACGGTCTAGGTTCCTTTCAAATCTTGGTGTCTTTTGTCGCCTGCTGTGGAGGAGAATCATCACTTGGGTGCTTTTCCACCAACCATAGACTCTTAATGCAGTACCCCACACATCTACCATTCGGTAGATGGCCCTTCCCTTCAAACGAAGAGATTGGTAGAGTATCCAATAACGACAACCCAACTGAGCATAGTGTTGCGTCCTACATAACTAGAGCTCGCTATTTCACAATCCCGAACTAGCATGCATAAAGGATCACGGTGAACTGACAATATAGTCTCAAGCATCACACAGTCTAAGTGGATGTTGAACATTGCACTACTTTCGCCAAAGTGTTCTCATTCAATACTTCGAATGAAGTCATCTATCATAAACACTACTCAAGGTCGATTTGACTTAAGGCTATCTTACACTACGCATAGGTGTGGTCCTTCACTAGATAATTTGTCATCCCAGAATAACCTACAACAATCTAGTCTACTAGGTAAATTATACAAGCTAGGTATATCCTTCAATGGATAGCCTATCATCCCAGATAACCTACCTTTGTACAATCTAGTCTACTAAGTAAATTACACAAGATAGGTATATACTTCAATGGATAGTTTGTCATCCTAGATAACCCACCTTCAAACAAACTACTTACAAAAGTATACTAAGCCTTCTCCTAGGAGAAAACACAAGCTTTCCTAGTTAACTTAATAACTTAGCTGGTGTACCTAAATGAATCTTGCACTTAATCAAGCCTATTAGATTAATATTTAAAGAAAACAACATTCTCCTATTATGGAGATTATTACAAACATGTAAACATAGCTAGAATTGCTTCATTTTTCCTTTTTCTAAAAGACAACATTTATTCTTCCTATGCACAAATAGTAATACTTTTCAAATAACATAGAAGTCTTAATAAAAGAACAGTAGAAGAATATTCCATGCCTGTAGTTAGCTTTTCCATAGAATGTTGATGACATAGCCTTCTCTCTCAACAAATTCCAACACCTCAAACAATAGACAACTTCCTCTCAAGACTTCACTTTTCCTCACACAGAAATAGATACACATAATTGATAACTATAGAGGTAATTAATAGAAGGCGTGTGTTCTAGTATAACACGCCTTCCAAATGGACACTCAAAAATAGATAATCAGACTGGTGATTGTTTACAACTGGTAAAATATATGGAGCTTTGATATCTCAATAATGGAAGATGGAAATTATGATTTCAAACTCAATTCTCAAAGAAATGTGTATTTCAGAATATATGAGAGAATACATATTTCAAAAAATAAGAGTGAATGCTCAACAAAAAGTAAGTGTAAACAATGAAGGTTGGACAACTATTTATAAAGCCCCAGCCCGAACAAATTCCTTCTAAAAAGGCATGTGGTTTTCCACCATAGAAATATGAAATATTCAACCCAACATGTTGCACATTTTCTCTCCCTTAGTTTCAACATGGTGAGTCGGCCTCCAGTAATTGACAGCAAAATGGAGACTAATTCCATTGCACATGGTGAATTTTAATAAATTGACACCTACAGGTTCATTTATCAGATGTGGTGCCAATTCTTCAGAAATGGTGGATTTAGGAGATATCAAAGAAATGGTCCATGTTAAAATGTATACACCTTTCCTTTTTTCCAGGTTGTGTTGGATTTGATCAATGCCAAGGGCTTTGTCAAAGACGTTTTAACTCCTGCACGCATATTACTAGGTGCGACTTCTTCAAGCGCTGCTTTTATTAATTCTGATCAAATGTTTAGTGCTTCAGGGAATAATTCGATTTAATGATATTTCAATTTCTAAAGTTTAAATCCATTTGATTTGGAAATAATTCGATTTCCATAGAAGAATAGAAAATATCAATTATATATTTTATTATATATATATATTTATAGTTTTAAATATATATTATATATATATACATATGTATATATATATGTATATATATATATGTATATATATATATATTTAACAAATATATACATCATGAGCTAGTTAGCATACATCCGATATATATATGCAAATTTAGGAGGCAATAATAATGATAATATTATTAATATCCACATAATAAGGATGTGTGCATATATACATATATATATATATATATACATATATGTATACATATATATATATACATATATATACATATATATATATATACATATATATATTATTATATATATATATATATATATACAGAGAGATATTATTAGAGAGATAGAGGAGGAGAGGGAGGTACACATATTGAGTATAGGATATGAAAGGAACAGATGGGCAATAACGTATGTTTGTATCGATATGCATATCTCTATGGATACATGTATATACTACATATATGTATATATGTCCACATCTGTTTCAGTTACATCCATTTACGTTACCATCATAATGATTGTAATATCACAAGACAAGTACATAGATAAACATCACTAATAAAAGCATACAGAAGTAGTCAGAGCTCCTAATGCAAACATACAAGCTACGGATGATTTACTCACACAAATTAACTTAGTTCACTCAATCTAGGGTGATGTGTGCGTATGCTCAGATAGTTTTACTTTACCGGTTACCTGACCAAGCTCCTCTTTTGAGTGATACTTCCCCTCCCCCTAGAGCAATGGTTCATATACCTGCATCCATTGAAACATGCTTTCAGAAGTCATATGTTCATAACATAAGCAGTATACATAAACATTTCAAAAGTTAGAATATTGACAATTCAATAACCATCTATTCTGACCCTTTATGAAGCACTTCACCATGAATAACATCAACTGAGATAACATCAAATGAAAACAACATCAAGTGAGATATCATTCATATTGAAAACAAGGTACAAGCATCATTAATTCATTTCCATAATTCATATTGTAACATTCACATTTACCCTATCTAGTAATAGTAAATAGTAACTTCACAATTTGGGATGTAACATACTTCCCCCCTTGTGAATCATTCTCCCCGATGATCTTATAGATTTTTAACATATAGTTAAAGTCAAGTAAAGTTTTACTTACAATTCATAAAATATGTAAGATTTATAAAACATTCATCCCATGTAGCAATCATGTCCTTCCTAGACCTTGCTTCGAGTGTCCTCACTATCGCATAGGGAAAACTAGTATGCTTTATACATACTTACTCTCCCAAAGAGTTTTATTACATAAACACAACACATCCAATATATAATAGTAGCTATACTTAACAAGCAGTGATCAAATATCATTGGCCTATGAATTTATCCTTAGTATAATCCAAATAGAAGAGGAAAGTCGATGCATTGTACACTACATCATGGATCCCATCCTTTCCCTTTTTTATTTACACTTTTAGACAATTTATAAATCGAGTCCGTCCGTCACTTACACATCAATTCTCCTTACCACAAAGTACTTGTTCTTGATTACTTGTCCATCTTGAGCACAACATTGCTCTTGGACACCTGTCAAATCCCAATATTGCTTCATACTTAAGCTTTGTATCATCAAAGTTTCATTGATCGAGTCGATCTATTACTCCTTTTTGACATTTTATCAAGTCTATGGTTCACTCTAATTTTAAGCCTATTTCAACTTAATTGAGTTTTCAACCTTCTTTCCATATAATGGTTCAAACTTCAATGTTAGAAGTTTATAAATCATTCAAGATTTAGTCAACCATTTTCATTTATTTGACTATAGTAATATATTGCACTTTCACTCAACTGAATGTTTCATAGTATGATCATGGTTTACACAACCCTATCATTATTTGTTAAACAAAAATAACCTCTCAAGATTACTAGGCAAGTACTTGCCCACAATATATTATTTAGGACCAAAAATCCTAATAGTCAAGTTTCCAAAAAGTGTTGGTTACTTTGATGAGTTGTCCACTAGAACTTTATGTTAGTTCTACTAACATAGATAGATTGATCTGTCTTGTTTTCTACCATTTTCCTTCTGGAATCTCAAGAGAGTATACATGTCCTACTAATGATGACATCCGGTCTTCATTTCCTGGCATACTAGACTTTACTTTTCCACATTCCGTGTAGCTTCTTACTCTATCTCTTCCAAGTTCTAGTGAATCCTCATCTGACAATTTCCTTTGTCATTCCAAAGTCCTAACCCTGACATGAATTTCCTCATTTCATTGAACCCAATTCTTTCAAAATTTTGGGTACATAGGTTCTTTGATATCCAAAAATAGTCTATTTTATGACTAAATGAAAACCTATTTTGATCTCACACTACCTTTTAATTCCCATGTAATAATGTTTATAAGTTTTGTAGAGATAAATCCCATTACCTCTTTCCTTGTGGTCATAAAATGTATGACTTAATTGTCATTAGGACTTGCGAAGAAGTCATTAGTTCTTCCAAACTGAAAACATATACCCACATTTTTCATTGGAATGGGATACTTATCTTGAGTCAATCCACTCTTTTTCTTCCCCCCTTAGTGTTTTCACAACTTTTGATCTATTCAAAGTTGAAATCCAAGTAAACACTTACTTCTTTGAAATAATTTTTGATTCTTTGTTGTTGGCTTTCCATTGTCGTTTTCTTTCTTATTGGTATTCTTTAAATACACTTTTCCCAAAGTTAGATTCTTCATTGCTTTCTATTTCATAAATTTTGCATTTTGGATCATGAATCCAGTAGGAGATTTAATGAATAATCAACAACTTTAGGAGTTTAATGAAGCACACTAATATTCCCATTTCTCTCCAATATCCTTTTTGGTAGAGGAACATCCATACTCACAAAAATCTTTTGTTGATGTCCTTTTCCTCTTAGAGCGTTGTTTTCCTTACAACTTCTATTGCTTTGTGAAAGGAAAAATAAATTGAGCAAAGGAAAGAACTAATCAATGAGCATTGTTTGAAGGAAAAATATTACCAAAGAGAGAGTAGTCAAATCAAGCACCACCAAATGCAAAGGAGACACAAGAATTTGATAAGGGGAAAAAATAAGAAAAAACCCCAATATTATAAATGGAGGCAAAATGCCTAAGAATGATACAAAGAGAGAGAGAGCACTTAAGCCTTAAGCTTGCTTGATTGAATGAAGAATGAGAGGAGAGGCACCTCAATAGATAGAGGTGAGAAGAGGAGTTAGAATTAGAAAGTAACTCCAAACTCAATGAATGCCACCATTCATCTATGTGTGTGCAAGTTGTCAAAATCCTCTTAAGGAGGTGTCTAAAAAATAATTAAAAAATAAATAATTACAATTAAAGAATAACCTTTACCAAGTAAAGATTAATATTCTAACACCCCCCCTTAAGCTTTACTTGGGGAGTTTACATCAAACCCTTCAATGGGTTTTAATCCTAGATTTTTACAATGAAAGAGAAATTTATCTTTACCAAGAGCCTTAGTGAGAATATCTGCCACTTGATCTTCACCTTTACAATACAAAAGATAAATTTTCTTGTCTTCAATGTGCTCTCTAATGTTCAAAGTGATGTTGAAGAGCAATGTGCTTGGTCCTTGCATGAAAAATTGGACTCTTGGATAAAGCAATGGAACTTTGATTATCACAATATAAAGGAGTAGGATCCATTCGAGGTAGACCCAATTCTTCAAGTAATCTTCTTAACCATAATTTGCATTAACCTTAGTTTTATACAACCATTTTGCATGAAACAAGATTCTTACCTTGAGGTAAGGGAACTAAATCCCAAGTTTTATTAGCAATTAAAGTATCATATTCTTCTTTCATAGCCTTTTGCCAATGAGGCTGATCTTTAGCTTGTTCATAAGTTTGAGGATCATTTGAATGCATAACACTAGACATCAAAGCATAATTACAATAATTTACCTTTCTAGATTGATTCATTCTAGCTAAAATATCTTCACTTTCTTGCATAAGTTTAGTAAACTATTTAGGCTTTCTTTTAGATGTAGTAGTATCATCACTAGAAGAAGAATCTGTAGGAGTTTAGGTGAACTCCTCAAACACCCCAGAATCACCTACAAGACAAAATTTCCACAAGAGAGAAATGGCAGAAATATTATGCTATGATTAAGATGCAAGGATGCCAAATTGAATATGACATGATTACAAATGTACAAAATTCCTGAATATATAGGCATGAGAGAAAACCTAAAATGCATGAGATGTTTCCATGTGTCTTGATCTAACAACATGTGACAACATGTGAACCATATCTAGATGATTATTAAATATTGAGATAAGTTCTAGAAGGACAACTCATCTTCTAGAAGGAATCTTATCCCACCAAACAAGGAAGGGAATATTATCCCATTTATTTATGATTTATCTAATAATGCAACCTAGGACTTAATTAATTAAATGCAAGACCTAAGTTAACTTATGCTAGTGTAATAATTAATTAATTAATTACACTAACAAAATCATTAGGAGAAATTTCAACATTTTCATCATCACTATCACTATGAGTAAGAGATGCATTAGGAGGGTTAAGAGAAGATTCAACTTGAGGATTATCCTCCACAATAATAACTTTATTTTGAGAAGATTCAATATCATGCACTTTAGAAAAATCATGAACACCATTTTCAGCTATGCATACATCTCTAGCAACTTTAACTTTGTGAGTAAGAGGATTATAAACTCTATAAGCTTTAGAATGTTCATCATAACCAACAAAAATATGATAAGAAGATTTAGGATCTAATTTTTGCCTCTTTTGTTTAGGTTTGTGAACATAAGCAATTGAACCAAAAATTCTTAAATGCTTAAGATTGGGCTTCCTACCAGACCAAGCTTCTTCAGGGGTTATATCCTTGAAAGCTTTAGTAGGAGTCCTATTAATAATGTAAGTAGCACAAAACATAGCTTCAGCCCAAAATAATTTATAAGACATATTTTTAGCATGTAACATACATCTAGCCATTTCAACAATAGTTCTATGCTTCCTTTCCGCTACACCATTTTGTTGAGGTGTATAGGGAATAGCTAGCTCATGCTTAATACCAATTGATTTCAAATAACTATTAAAAGCATTGTTCACATATTATTTACCATTATCAGTTCTAAGAATTTTAAGTTTAAAACTAGATTGCCTTTCAACAAATTTATGAAATTCAAAAAATATATCAAGAACTTGATCCCTACTATGAAGAAAATAGATCCAAGTTCTTCTAGAATAATCATCAACAAAAGTAAGTGCATACCTTGATCCTTGGATGGAGTTATTCTCCATGGGTCCCAAAAGGTCACTATGAACTAGGTGCAACTTATGAGTTGCCCTCCATGATTGACCATGTGGAAAGGGCTCCATATGCATCTTACCACTCATGCATCCTATGCATACAATTTTATATGGAACAATACTAGGAAATCCATCTACCATATTAAGCTTTTGCATTAAAGCAATACTGTTAGCATTTATATGACCAAGTCTTTCATGTCAAACATTAAAATCAACGGTAGATATTAAAGAGCATCTAGATTGAGCAAACTCATAAAATTTGAACAAATTATCATTGTCTAATTTAGCATTAGCAATGGCCTTGTTCTGTTTTGGATCAATAACATAGCACATATCTTTGTAAAATTCTATTTTATAATCTTGACAAATCTTAGCAATTGAAAGAAAATTAGTTTTTAATTTAGGAACATATAAAACATCATGCAATTTACCATTAAGAACATTCACATCACCAATTGCTTCTACTTTACAAGTATGATAATTAGCAAGTTGAAGAGGAACATTAGACATATCAGGTTGCATAGACTCAAAAACTTCTTTATGTGAAGTAACATGCTAAGATGCACCTGAATCAATAACCCATTCAAGAGGTTGAGAAATATTATAAGGTCACAAGTAAAAGCACGTCTAGATTGATTTGCATTGTTTTGAAACTTATGATTTTGAGACTTATTTTGTTGTTGATTATTTTGCTTGATAGGATTTTTCTCATTTTGCTTCTTAAAACAAGTATTTTGCCAACGACCATCCTTATTACAATAAGTGCACAATGAGGTCTCTTAGAAGAGTTGAACTTTCTAGGATCATTGCCATTATTATAATGAGGTTTAGTATGATAATGTTGTTTAGAATGATGCTTAAAAAATTTCTTAGGATTAGACAAAAAAGCATGTTCATTAGAATTAAGATTTCCAAATTGAATTAACTTAGCTTCTTTTTGTCTTAATAAATTGCGAAAAATATCATAAGTTAATTGAGTAGCTAAAGAAGGAATAGCTAATTGAGCATGAATATTAGTAATAAATTGCTAAAACTACCTAGGAAGACATTTTTTAAGAATACGGTGAATTAATCTAAGATCTTCTAATTTTACTCCTAAACCATGCAATTGACTATTCAAAGCATCAAATTTTAATAGAAAATCATCCATAGATTTGAAATCAGAATACCTTAGATCCTCAAGTTGGTCTTGAAGTTGAATCTTTCTAGATTCATTTGAACTATCATAAATAGTCTTGAGTTTGTCCTATGCTTCATAGGATTTTGTGCATGTCCCAATGTGAACATATAGTTTGGGTGACATGGAAATACCTATGAGGCCAAGGGCTTCCTCATTTTTGAGCCTCCATTTTTCTTGTTCATCTTTAGATGTAGACGGTCTGGTTCTGATTTGGAATCCATAGCAATATCCAAAAGATGTTTAAAATGAAAAATAAAAGAGATATGAGTTTTCCAAGAATGATAGTTAGAAGAATTCAACTTAATTTCAGGGATTAAAGTAGACATTGTAAATAAATTTTTAATTACACAAAAAAAACTTTACTAGAAGAAATACTTTACAACTTAAGCTTAAAAGAAAAATTATCCATCATTAAGTAAAATTAAGGTCTTGAAAAAAAAAATAGGCCCTTTTAAATTAAAATTTGAAAAATAGCCTCCTTTTAGAATTAAATTACTTAAAAAGAAAAAAATAGACTTATTTTTAAAAATAAATTTATAATTTTGAAAAAAGAAATCTGATTTAAATTATTTGAAAAAACTAACAAATAATATTAAATTAATAAATATTTTAATAAGATTAACAAATATTTTTACTAAACTTTAAATTTAACTTTGAATTTTTTTATTAAAAACTTTTTACTTCCAAAAGAAAATAGGCTTAAAGTTAGGAAAAATAAGATTTAAAGATTATAAAAGAAACTTTTTAAAATGCAAAGAAAATGAAACTTTCTAAAACTAAATGGGTGAGCTTTTCCTATGGTGAGAGAATTTAAAGGTTTTATTAAAAAAAAGGCAAAGATTAATCTTTAAAAAAGATTTTTTTTTAACTTTAAAAAATTGATTTTAAAGATTTATAAAACAAAATAATAGAAGGTTGAAGCCTTTTTTCCAACTTTCTATTTTTGATTATTTAGTATTGTTGATTTTTTAAAGATTTTTTTTTAAAAACAAAATAGATACTATATATGTCCAAAAAAATAGATTTTTCTAAATAAAAAATTGTTCATGCAAATTTGAATATAACATGTAAAAATAATGTTTTTAAAAAAAAATTGTACATGCAAATTTAAATGATTTTTTAATTATATAGATTTGAAAGGAAAATGTTTTTTTATAGATTTAATACATGTAGATTTGTTAAAATAAATAAAAAATAAAATAAAATTATAACATGTAATTTTTTTGAAATTTTCTTAAAAAAGTTGAACTATAGCCCTTTATTTGAAATTTTCTAAAAAATTGCATAAATATAAACATGCATGTAAATTATATAGCTTTGAAATTTGAAAACAAAAAATACTTGGAAATCTTTTAGATTAAAAAAAACTTTCACAAGGGTTAGAAAAAAAATAAATAGATAAGAAGCAAGATTAAACTTTTGGCTCTTCTCCTCCTCTCTTAGAGTGCCTCTAATGGTGTGCCTTTAAAACTTGGTAAACCTTCAACAATGTAGCTCACAAAAGATTAGTAATACCAAGCTCTGATACCATGAAAGGAAAAATAAATTGAGCAAAGGAAAGAACTAATCAATGAGCATTGTTTGAAGGAAAAATATTACCAAAGAGAGAATAGTCAAACCAAGCACCACCAAATGCAAAGGAGACACAAGAATTTGATAAGGGAAAAAAAGAAGAAAAAACCCCAATATTATGAATGGAGGCAAAATGCCTAAGAATGATACAAAGAGAGAGAGCACTTAAGCCTTAAGCTTTCTTGCTTGAATGAAGAATGAGAGGAGAGGCACCTCAATATATAGAGGTGAGAAGAGGAGTTAGAATTAGAAAGTAACTCCAAACTCAATCAATGACACCACTCATCTATGTGTGTGCAAGTTGTCAAAGGCCTCTTAAGGAGGTGTCTAAAAAATAATTAAAAAATAAATAATTACAATTAAAGAATAACCTTTACCAAGTAAAGATTAATCTTCTAACACTTTGACACATAATGCTTGCTGTATTCCATTTCCTTTTGGAACTCTTAAACAAATGTTGACTTTTACAAACATGTTGGTGAGTTCAGCTTATATTCCAACTCATCGATGTTCTATCTAAACCTCTAGTCAGACCTGATCTGTCTTTACTGCTTTAAGTTTCATTCCTATATTCACCTTTTCATGTGACTTTATTCCAATGCTTGGAATTTTATTCTCTTTTATTTTGTAGAGGTACCAAAGTTGTTTAGTCTCTTCTTCACATCTTAATCAAAACTTCAATAATCTTATTGATTTTGGTTGGTGGAACCTTGTCCACGTCGTCGATTACTAAATATTTCGGACCATTCTGGTCTTTTCTCTTTTCCTAGATACTAACTCTTTCTTTGCAAGATCCTATCTTTAAACAAGAATGAGGTTTATGTCAAGAGTTCTCCAACCCTTGTGAATACTTCCTTCATTGACTTCCTACTTTGATCTAATTTTTATGTTGACTTTGCATATTCATAGATTCGTAGTTGTTTTTACCAAATCCAAAAGTTCTTAACTCTTTACAACTATAGTTTGCTACTATAGAAGGGTTATCTCATTCCTTCTCATTCCCTTAGAGTCATACATCTATTTCATAGGATAAAAGTATTTACTGGTTATTCTTCTTAACCTTCCCTCATACCCTAGTTGCATAATCTTTTTCAATCCTAGGTAATATCATAAGTTGTTGGTTTAGGAGTTTCCAACTCCAGGGACGAATCATAACTAGTCCCAATTACTCAAATTCCCAAAATTTTTCATCTTCCTTTTTACTTCCCTAAGTTCTTTTTCTTGCCGTTGTGGCACAAGAACTTTTCAACCATTATCCTTGGATAAGGTTTACACATTGTTGTGTAATGAGCTCATAGGTTTTAGTGCAGAACCTGGTAGATCTGATACCACATGTAACAACCTAACCCTTATGTAAAGTAACAATTTCTAAATTTACATCATACGAGTAAATAAATGTGCTAACAAGTCATTGCAATACAATTTTTCTTTTCTTTATTGATAATACATGAACAAGATGCCATATCAAATTACAATAAAGATTCCATTTCATTATAATAACTTCACAAGTACATGAAAAAAGAATACATACCTTTACAAACATAGCTCCAATGAGCTTTAGAACAAATAGTAGTAAGACGGTCCAGGTTCCTTTCCTTTCAAATCTTGGTGTCTTCTGTCGCCTACTGTGGAGGAGAAGCATCACTCAGGTGCTTTTCCACCAACCACAGACTCTTAATGTGGTCCCCCACACATCTACCATTCAATAGATGGCCCTTCCCTTCGAATGAAGAGATTGATAGAGTATTCGATAACGACAACCCAACTGAGCATAGTGTTGTGTCCTACATATCTAGAACTTGCTATTTCACAATCCTAAACTAGAATGCATAAAGGATCACAGTGAATTGATAGTGTAGTCTCAAGTATCACACAATCTAAGTGGACGTTGTACATTGCACTACTTTGGCCAAAGTGTTCTCATTTAGTACTTCAAATGAAGTCATCTATCATAAACACCACTCAGGGCCAATTTGACTTAAGGCTATCTTACACTACGTATAGGTGTGGTCCTTCACTAGATAATCTGTCATCCTAGACTAACCTACAACAATCTAGTCTACTAGGTAAATTATACAAGCTAGGTATATCCTTCAATGGATAGTCTTCCATCCTAGATAACCTACCTTCAAACAAACTACTTACAAAAGTATACTAAGCCTTCTCCTAGGAGAAAAAACAAGCTTTCCTAGTTAACTTAATAACTTAGCTAGTGTACCTAAATGAATCTTGCAATTAATCAAGCCTATTAGATTAATATTTAAAGAGAACAACATTCTCCTTTTATGGAGATTATTACAAACATGTAAACATAGCTAGAATTGCTTCATTTTTCCTTTTTCTAAAAGACATTTATTCTTCCTATGCACAAACAGTAACACTTTTCAAACAACATAAAAGTCTTAATAAAAGAATAGTAGAAGAATATGTCGTGCCTGTAGTTAGCTTTTCCACAGAATGTTGATGACACAACCTTCTCTCTTAGCCAGTGTTACCCGGGGAAACGTCCTCGGGTCTAAACCCCCCGTCCCTGTCCCAAAAACAACCAAGGGGACGACAATAGTGTACCATGTTCTTTTTATTTTGATTTTCATATCGTAATTGAAAAAAAACTATATTGGTAATGAATTCTTAACAAAAGTGTTATAAGGTAAGTTTCTATAATGTATATATGCATGCTTTATCCTTGTTTTCATATGAATATGCAATGTTTCCCTATATATTTTATATAGTCATCCCTCGCCGTCCCCAAATTTGGCCTAAAAATTCAGTAACTTGGGGACTCATTCTGCCATCCCCTATTGTCCTCGTCTTGGAAACTTGGGGTAACACTGCTCTCAGCAAATTCTAGCACCTCAAAAAATAGACAACTTCCTCTCAAGACTCCACTTTTCCTCACACAGAAATAGATACACATAATTTATAACTACAAAGGTAATTAACAGTAGATGTGTGTTTTGGTATAACACGCCTTCCAAATGGACACTAAAAAATAGATAATCAGACTGGTGATTGTTTACAATTGGTAAAATAAATGGAGCTTTGATATCTCAATAATGGAAGATGGAAATTATGATTTCAAACTCAATTCTCAGAGAAATGTGTATTTTAGAATATATGAGAGAATAAGTATTTCAGAAAATAAGAGTAAATGCTCAACAAAAAGTAAGTGTAAACAATGAAGGTTGGACATCTATTTATAAAGCCCCAACCCCAACAAATTCCTTCTAAAAAGGCATGTGGTTTGCCACCATAGAAATATGAAATATTCAACCCAGTATGTGGCACATTTTCTCTCCCTTACTTGGTTTCAACATGGTGAGTCGGCCTCTAGTAATTGACATCAAAATGAAGACTAATTACATTGCACATGGTGAATTTTAATAAATTGACACCTACAGGTTCATTTATCAAATGAGGCGCCAGTTCTTCAAAAATAACAGATTTAGGAGATATCAGAGAAATGGTCCATGTTAAAATGTATACACCTTGCCTCTTTTCTAGGCTACATTGGATTTGATCAATGCCAAGGGCTTTGTCAAAGACGTTTTAACTCTTGCGTGCATATTACCAGCCGCGACTTCTTGAAGCGCTGCTTTTATTAATTTTGATTCAAATGTTCAGTGCTTCAGGAAATAATTCAATTTCCATAGTTTGAAGAATGATATTCGGTTGACTTGGAAATAATTCAATTTCCATAGTTTGTAATATAAATATTTAACTGATCTAGAAATAATTCAATTTCCATAGAAGAATAGAAAATATCAATTATATATTTTATTATATATATATATTTATAGTTTTACACACACACACACACATATATATCGTGAGTCAGTTAGCATACATCCAATATATGTATATATATATATACATGCAAATTTAGGAGGCAATAATAATGATAATATTATTAATATCCACATAATATAGGATGTGTGCATATATACATACATATATATATATATATATATATATATATATATATATATATATATATATATATATATATATTTGTATATACCTCTATGTACACGTATGTGTAGGTATACCATATCGATGAATTCATATGAGCATATCCATTTGCCAATGTACATTTTTATCGATATGCATATCTCTATGGATACATGTATATACTACATATATGTATATATGTCCACATCTATTTCACTGACATCCATTTACATTACCATCATAATGATTGTAATATCACAAGACAGGTACATAGATAAACATCACTCATAAAAGCATACATAAGTAGACAAAAATCCTAATGCAAACATACAAGCTACGGATGACTTACTCACACAAACTGACTTAGCTCACTCAATCTAAGGTGACATGTGTGTATGCTCAGATAGTTTACTTTATCGGTTACCCGACCAAGCTCCTCTCTCGAGTGATACTTCCCCTCCCCCTGGAGCAATGGTTCATATACCTGCATCCACTGACACACATTTTCGAAAGTCATATGTTCATAACATAAGTAGTATACATAAACATTTCAAAAGTTAGAATATTCACAATTCAATAATCATCTATTCTCCTTTATGAATTATTTCACCATGAATAACATCAATTGAGATAACATCAAATGAAAACAACATCAAGTGAGATATCATTCATATTGAAAACAAGGT
>VDFB02131373.1:0-39525 GCA_007258455.2 Sequoia sempervirens | reverse complement strand
TTTCCCTTGGTAGAACCCTCTCCCTTTGACTCCCAACATATGTGGTTTAGGTAGGCAATGATGTATTAGGTTGCATAGTCTCTTATTTGTGTTCCCTTATTTCTTGTATCCCTCTCCATTTGTAACGTAGTCAACTTGGCCTTTTCAACTAGGGTTATTTTTTAACAACCTTCTATCCTGGGTTCACTTACGCACAAAAGATGAGAATAAACCCTTGTGTAGATGCCCCTATATTGAACAAATGATGTGGCCTACTTCCCCTTTCAATTTGTTTCCATGCTTTTGTCAATGCTTGTTACAAATTGTGAAAGATTTTTTGAATTAAATAGGCCTTTTGTAAATTTTGTCGATCTCAAAAGGGCATTCAAATGGGTTATTTGAACTCATAGTCCCTACAACAATCCAACTCCAAGAACCCCCCAATAGTACTTCTACCACTACTTTGTTGAATTTGAACCTCTTCACCCTCACTAACCCATTGCCAGTCATTGTTTTATTGTTGAAAATTCAAAACATGGCTACAAGTGCAAACATAAAACAAAAAACCCCATGTGTTTGGAACTTTCAAAAAAAAAATTGTAAAAGTGTTTGAGAAAATAAACATTGGATAGTAAACTTACCTCAAATGACATAGATTTGATGCTCTCTTGCCTTCTTCATGTTGTTCTCTCTCATGGTTGTTCTCTCTCTCTTTATCTTCTTCACAAATTGGAAAATGAAAAAATGAGTTTTTTTTTGTTTTTAGTTGTTATTGGGGTTGTTTTGGATTAGGGTTGGTTTAAAGGGGTGTGGGGGTCCTTGTGAGATTCCACCATCCCTTTTTTTTTCTTAGTTTATATTTTTTGTAGCTATCCCTTGGCGTTTCTTGTCTAAAAATGATTGTCCTTGACACATTTCCTTTTTTAAAATCAAGTACAAGGTGGGGGAATTTTGAAGATGTTTACTACTAATCCTTACATCTCCAAAATGTCCCCATGAAAGATGAGGTCAAATCATATAGGGGATGCATCCCCAGGGTACATAGCTTCCAAGTTAATATATGAATGGATTTGATGTGGACTTTCACTTGCAATGTGCAAGTGACAAAAAACAACACTCTTACACTTCTTTTGAAATTTTGTTGGGTGAAATCATTGAAGTTCCCTACATTGAAGCTTGACAACCATTGAATGATGAACACGGTGGCTTACCAATTGTAATGTCCCCTTCTCAGCAGTAGTCAGTGCAGTTGCCTGTCAGCCTATTACAGATACCCATAGGCTCATCGAAGGTAAAATTAGGGTTTCCAGGTATTTGGAGGTTTTGGGTGTTTTCAGGGGTTTGCATGTTGGAGTTTTGCAATTTGGTTTCTGGATTCTTTCTCGGTTTTCAGAAAGTTTCGCACTGGTATGACATGCATTTGCATCAGGCAACTTTTTTGGACTTACTATTTTTCATAAGTTACGATGGTTGCTTGGATTGTGGTTAAAATGAGTTTGGAACAACTCACTATTTTTAGTAGTATGCTATTTTTAGTAAGTTATATTTCTAGCAATGCTTCGGGTGGTAGTAGTTCAAAAATCCAATGCAATTTCCATTTCAGGCAAAGCAGTTTGGGGTATATTTGGCTTTCAGTTTTTTTAGGCTTATTTTGGTAAAATGATTTATTTAATTCATTTAATATTTTATTATCATTTTGGGCCCCATGGCCTAGATTAATGACTTAATGTTGTTTTTAAAGGAGGGCCTTGATGTTGGACACCCCTTTGAGACATTTTAATATTTTTAAAATGTAATGTTTGTGCTTAAGCCTTGGATGCCTAGGGAGATGGAGGAATAAGTGTTTTTTAAAAATTAAAATATTTAAAGCATGCTTGGGCATCCCTTTTGGAGGGAAAAGGTGGAATTTGAAAGGTCATTCAAAAGCTCTATTTAAGCAAGGCTTTGCTCCAACATTTAGCATCCATTGCTATTGATGACGAAGTGCTGCTAAAATGATTTCAGACCCTTGGCTTCGAGAAATGTATACCTCCTAGCAAATTATCGATTTCGTGTTTGAAAGATAACACCTAGCTGATTAAGTCACCATGAGTGGGTTTCCCTTTCCTGGAAACCTATTGTTTCTAGGAAGATTGACCTCTATCCAAGTGCTAGAGGTTTTTTCTTTGCAACTTTTACCTTCCCTGAGGATCGTGACTGAGTGCTTGATCGGGTGTGGATGTGGGGTGTTCATTTGTTGTTCATTCAGCCTTGGTCTCACTCATTTACTCCTCTTACAGAGCCTATGAATATCAAAATAGTATGGGTTCATCTGTCGAATCTCCCTCTCCAGTTTTGGGAGGATTCTTGTTTTGAAGCTATTGGCAATGCCACTGGTGATTTTTTGAAGGTGGATTCAACGTCTCAGGATCTTGGGCATACTACGGTGGCTCGTATTTTAATTTATTTGGACATCTCCAAACCTCTCCATGGTGATATGGTCTTGATGGTGGAGGACAGACCTTGGAAGTAGCTCCTAGACTATGAGGGTCTCCCCTTTCGGTGTAGGAGATGTTTCGTTGTTGGTCATTTGGCCTCTGGTTGCCCCCTTGCTCGCTACAAAGGAACTGCTACCTAGTGGAAGGATGCCTTCTTGAACCATCTCATGATGGGATCTCCCCCTTCGAAGGATTCCTCTGAGGAGGAATCTTCCTTGGCAGTCGTGGCTCCCCAGGTTCCTCCTTTTGCTATCCCTCATATGGAACCATTACCTTTTGTTGTCACCGTGTCGACTGATGTTGCTCGTCCCTTGTTGAACACTGCTACTAATCCCCTGAATGCTCATAACTCCTCTTTTGTGTTTCTGGTTGAGTTGCATGGAGGCTCCTTGACCGTTGAGATTGTGGATGAACCATTCATCTCGCCTTGCTCAGTTGACCTTAGTTCTGAGCCATCCTAGTCTATTGTGCAAAAAAAAAAAAAAAGGGACTCCCCAAACCATAGCCTTGGGTTTTGGGAGTCAGCTCTACCCCCCATATTCTGGGGTAGTCTAGTTCCAGTACTTCTTTTGACATGCTCTCTGTCAATTGTTCGTGTTCTAGTATTGGTCTATGTGTGGCCTGTTTGGCCTATTCTATCGAGCCTGTGGCTCCTATTTGTAAGCTCTTTCTAGTTCACGTCCTTTCTGAACTAGCTCCTTTTTTTCCTTGAGGGCTCTCTATGTAAAGGGTACAACACCCTGAAAATGTTGCTTACCTTATCAAAAACACCTAGCTGATTAAGATTGCTTCTCATCCAAAGATTGTAGATTGAGCTTCATAGTTGAGAGTTTTGATGTTTATTTTTGTTTCTGGAGTTGTTGGTTCAAGTATGGCTGAAGCAAGTTTTCACTCGTAGCTCCTTGTGTGATTTTTGTTTCATTCTGGGTATTGGATCCTTATGTTTCTATGCTCTAGGTGCCCCATGTTGCAAGGTTTCAAATTTTAATATGGAGTATTCATTTTTGTAGAGAGGATGCCCTTCTCCATGGGCTACCCCACCTCTATTGACTTTCATTGGAAGTTGTGCTTATCATTTGGTTAATGATTCTAATTGTCTATATCATGCTTGTTGGGCGTTTTGCTTCTAATGTTCATTGTTTTTCAGTTGAGTGAAGAATGGAGTTGTTTTGGTAGAGATATCAACATTCTAGTGTGTACTTCCTTTGTTGGTTCAATTTTAAGTTTGAATAATATTTATATCAAATCTGGTTATTGTAAAAATCTGCTATATTTCCTTAGCGTTTTCATTCATAATTGTCACAAGGAATATTGCAGCTCTTTTGGCTTGATTAGTGTAACATTTTACTATAAAATCATTGTAAAAGAAGGCATATTGTAATGTTGGTTCAGTAGTACTGATCAACTATTTACTTTTAGCATTTTATAGTTTTGTACCTCTCCACTCTCACTGAATAAGTGGTCGAGCTTTCATGGTCGGTTATCCGCCTACTTTACTTTCAAAATTTACTTTCCAGAATGGTTGGCTAGCCGCCTACAACATTGTTCATTTCATTTCCAGTTTATAGCTAACGATCTCCTCGTACCATATGCTCTCACCTCGCCCACATCAGGATCTTGGTGATCAAAAAGTGAAGGGTTCCCTTTTAGCTAGTTTTGATTATTGGGCTAACCTTAACAAGTGCAATTTGTATGTGAAAATTTCAAAAAAAACTAAGGGGGTTATTTCACCAATATAGTCAAGTTGCCTACATTGGTTGTGTAGGTTGAAGTTCAACCATGTTTGTTACATCCCAAACTGTGAAGTTACTATTTACTATTACTAGATAGGGTAAATGTGAATGTAATATGAATTATGGAGATGAATTAATGATGCTTGTACCTTGTTTTCAATATGAATGATATCTCACTTGATGTTGTTTTCATTTGATGTTATCTCAATTGATGTTATTCATGGTGAAATAATTCATAAAGGAGAATAGATGATTATTGAATTGTGAATATTCTAACTTTTGAAATGTTTATGTATACTACTTATGTTATGAACATATGACTTTCGAAAATGTGTGTCAGTGGATGCAGGTATATGAACCATTGCTCCAGGGGGAGGGGAAGTATCACTCGAGAGAGGAGCTTGGTCGGGTAACCGATAAAGTAAACTATCTGAGCATACACACATGTCACCTTAGATTGAGTGAGCTAAGTCAGTTTGTGTGAGTAAGTCATCCGTAGCTTGTATGTTTGCATTAGGATTTTTGTCTACTTATGTATGCTTTTATGAGTGATGTTTATCTATGTACCTGTCTTGTGATATTACAATCATTATGATGGTAATGTAAATGGATGTCAGTGAAATAGATGTGGACATATATACATATATGTAGTATATACATGTATCCATAGAGATATGCATATCGATAAAAATGTACATTGGCAAATGGATATGCTCATATGAATTCATCGATATGGTATACCTACACATACGTGTACATAGAGGTATATACAAATATATATATATATATATATATATATATATATATATATATATATATATATATATATATGTATGTATATATGCACACATCCTATATTATGTGGATATTAATAATATTATCATTATTATTGCCTCCTAAATTTGCATGTATATATATATATACATATATTGGATGTATGCTAACTGACTCACGATATATATGTGTGTGTGTGTGTGTAAAACTATAAATATATATATATAATAAAATATATAATTGATATTTTCTATTCTTCTATGGAAATTGAATTATTTCTAGATCAGTTAAATATTTATATTACAAACTATGGAAATTGAATTATTTCCAAGTCAACCGAATATCATTCTTCAAACTATGGAAATTGAATTATTTCCTGAAGCACTGAACATTTGAATCAAAATTAATAAAAGCAGCGCTTCAAGAAGTCGCGGCTGGTAATATGCACGCAAGAGTTAAAACGTCTTTGACAAAGCCCTTGGCATTGATCAAATCCAATGTAGCCTAGAAAAGAGGCAAGGTGTATACATTTTAACATGGACCATTTCTCTGATATCTCCTAAATCTGTTATTTTTGAAGAACTGGCGCCTCATTTGATAAATGAACCTGTAGGTGTCAATTTATTAAAATTCACCATGTGCAATGTAATTAGTCTTCATTTTGATGTCAATTACTAGAGGCCGACTCACCATGTTGAAACCAAGTAAGGGAGAGAAAATGTGCCACATACTGGGTTGAATATTTCATATTTCTATGGTGGCAAACCACATGCCTTTTTAGAAGGAATTTGTTGGGGTTGGGGCTTTATAAATAGATGTCCAACCTTCATTGTTTACACTTACTTTTTGTTGAGCATTTACTCTTATTTTCTGAAATACTTATTCTCTCATATATTCTAAAATACACATTTCTCTGAGAATTGAGTTTGAAATCATAATTTCCATCTTCCATTATTGAGATATCAAAGCTCCATTTATTTTACCAATTGTAAACAATCACCAGTCTGATTATCTATTTTTTAGTGTCCATTTGGAAGGCGTGTTATACCAAAACACACATCTACTGTTAATTACCTTTGTAGTTATAAATTATGTGTATCTATTTCTGTGTGAGGAAAAGTGGAGTCTTGAGAGGAAGTTGTCTATTTTTTGAGGTGCTAGAATTTGCTGAGAGCAGTGTTACCCCAAGTTTCCAAGACGAGGACAATAGGGGATGGCAGAATGAGTCCCCAAGTTACTGAATTTTTAGGCCAAATTTGGGGACGGCGAGGGATGACTATATAAAATATATAGGGAAACATTGCATATTCATATGAAAACAAGGATAAAGCATGCATATATACATTATAGAAACTTACCTTATAACACTTTTGTTAAGAATTCATTACCAATATAGTTTTTTTTCAATTACGATATGAAAATCAAAATAAAAAGAACATGGTACACTATTGTCGTCCCCTTGGTTGTTTTTGGGACAGGGACGGGGGGTTTAGACCCGAGGACGTTTCCCCGGGTAACACTGGCTAAGAGAGAAGGTTGTGTCATCAACATTCTGTGGAAAAGCTAACTACAGGCACGACATATTCTTCTACTATTCTTTTATTAAGACTTTTATGTTGTTTGAAAAGTGTTACTGTTTGTGCATAGGAAGAATAAATGTCTTTTAGAAAAAGGAAAAATGAAGCAATTCTAGCTATGTTTACATGTTTGTAATAATCTCCATAAAAGGAGAATGTTGTTCTCTTTAAATATTAATCTAATAGGCTTGATTAATTGCAAGATTCATTTAGGTACACTAGCTAAGTTATTAAGTTAACTAGGAAAGCTTGTTTTTTCTCCTAGGAGAAGGCTTAGTATACTTTTGTAAGTAGTTTGTTTGAAGGTAGGTTATCTAGGATGGAAGACTATCCATTGAAGGATATACCTAGCTTGTATAATTTACCTAGTAGACTAGATTGTTGTAGGTTAGTCTAGGATGACAGATTATCTAGTGAAGGACCACACCTATACGTAGTGTAAGATAGCCTTAAGTCAAATTGGCCCTGAGTGGTGTTTATGATAGATGACTTCATTTGAAGTACTAAATGAGAACACTTTGGCCAAAGTAGTGCAATGTACAACGTCCACTTAGATTGTGTGATACTTGAGACTACACTATCAATTCACTGTGATCCTTTATGCATTCTAGTTTAGGATTGTGAAATAGCAAGTTCTAGATATGTAGGACACAACACTATGCTCAGTTGGGTTGTCGTTATCGAATACTCTATCAATCTCTTCATTCGAAGGGAAGGGCCATCTATTGAATGGTAGATGTGTGGGGGACCACATTAAGAGTCTGTGGTTGGTGGAAAAGCACCTGAGTGATGCTTCTCCTCCACAGTAGGCGACAGAAGACACCAAGATTTGAAAGGAAAGGAACCTGGACCGTCTTACTACTATTTGTTCTAAAGCTCATTGGAGCTATGTTTGTAAAGGTATGTATTCTTTTTTCATGTACTTGTGAAGTTATTATAATGAAATGGAATCTTTATTGTAATTTGATATGGCATCTTGTTCATGTATTATCAATAAAGAAAAGAAAAATTGTATTGCAATGACTTGTTAGCACATTTATTTACTCGTATGATGTAAATTTAGAAATTGTTACTTTACATAAGGGTTAGGTTGTTACATGTGGTATCAGATCTACCAGGTTCTGCACTAAAACCTATGAGCTCATTACACAACAATGTGTAAACCTTATCCAAGGATAATGGTTGAAAAGTTCTTGTGCCACAACGGCAAGAAAAAGAACTTAGGGAAGTAAAAAGGAAGATGAAAAATTTTGGGAATTTGAGTAATTGGGACTAGTTATGATTCGTCCCTGGAGTTGGAAACTCCTAAACCAACAACTTATGATATTACCTAGGATTGAAAAAGATTATGCAACTAGGGTATGAGGGAAGGTTAAGAAGAATAACCAGTAAATACTTTTATCCTATGAAATAGATGTATGACTCTAAGGGAATGAGAAGGAATGAGATAACCCTTCTATAGTAGCAAACTATAGTTGTAAAGAGTTAAGAACTTTTGGATTTGGTAAAAACAACTACGAATCTATGAATATGCAAAGTCAACATAAAAATTAGATCAAAGTAGGAAGTCAATGAAGGAAGTATTCACAAGGGTTGGAGAACTCTTGACATAAACCTCATTCTTGTTTAAAGATAGGATCTTGCAAAGAAAGAGTTAGTATCTAGGAAAAGAGAAAAGACCAGAATGGTCCGAAATATTTAGTAATCGACGACGTGGACAAGGTTCCACCAACCAAAATCAATAAGATTATTGAAGTTTTGATTAAGATGTGAAGAAGAGACTAAACAACTTTGGTACCTCTACAAAATAAAAGAGAATAAAATTCCAAGCATTGGAATAAAGTCACATGAAAAGGTGAATATAGGAATGAAACTTAAAGCAGTAAAGACAGATCAGGTCTGACTAGAGGTTTAGATAGAACATCGATGAGTTGGAATATAAGCTGAACTCACCAACATGTTTGTAAAAGTCAACATTTGTTTAAGAGTTCCAAAAGGAAATGGAATACAGCAAGCATTATGTGTCAAAGTGTTAGAAGATTAATCTTTACTTGGTAAAGGTTATTCTTTAATTGTAATTATTTATTTTTTAATTATTTTTTAGACACCTCCTTAAGAGGCCTTTGACAACTTGCACACACATAGATGAGTGGTGTCATTGATTGAGTTTGGAGTTACTTTCTAATTCTAACTCCTCTTCTCACCTCTATATATTGAGGTGCCTCTCCTCTCATTCTTCATTCAAGCAAGAAAGCTTAAGGCTTAAGTGCTCTCTCTCTTTGTATCATTCTTAGGCATTTTGCCTCCATTCATAATATTGGGGTTTTTTCTTCTTTTTTTCCCTTATCAAATTCTTGTGTCTCCTTTGCATTTGGTGGTGCTTGGTTTGACTATTCTCTCTTTGGTAATATTTTTCCTTCAAACAATGCTCATTGATTAGTTCTTTCCTTTGCTCAATTTATTTTTCCTTTCATGGTATCAGAGCTTGGTATTACTAATCTTTTGTGAGCTACATTGTTGAAGGTTTACCAAGTTTTAAAGGCACACCATTAGAGGCACTCTAAGAGAGGAGGAGAAGAGCCAAAAGTTTAATCTTGCTTCTTATCTATTTATTTTTTTTCTAACCCTTGTGAAAGTTTTTTTTAATCTAAAAGATTTCCAAGTATTTTTTGTTTTCAAATTTCAAAGCTATATAATTTACATGCATGTTTATATTTATGCAATTTTTTAGAAAATTTCAAATAAAGGGCTATAGTTCAACTTTTTTAAGAAAATTTCAAAAAAATTACATGTTATAATTTTATTTTATTTTTTATTTATTTTAACAAATCTACATGTATTAAATCTATAAAAAAACATTTTCCTTTCAAATCTATATAATTAAAAAATCATTTAAATTTGCATGTACAATTTTTTTTTAAAAACATTATTTTTACATGTTATATTCAAATTTGCATGAACAATTTTTTATTTAGAAAAATCTATTTTTTTGGACATATATAGTATCTATTTTGTTTTTAAAAAAAAATCTTTAAAAAATCAACAATACTAAATAATCAAAAATAGAAAGTTGGAAAAAAGGCTTCAACCTTCTATTATTTTGTTTTATAAATCTTTAAAATCAATTTTTTAAAGTTAAAAAACTCAAATATTTTTTAAAGATTAATCTTTTCCTTTTTTTTAAATAAAACCTTTAAATTCTCTCAACCATAGGAAAAGCTCACCCATTTAGTTTTAGAAAGTTTCATTTTCTTTGCATTTTAAAAAGTTTCTTTTATAATCTTTAAATCTGTATTTTTCCTAACTTTAAGCCTATTTTCTTTTGGAAGTAAAATGTTTTTAATAAAAAAATTCAAATTAAATTTAAAGTTTAATAAAAATATTTGTTAATCTTATTAAAATATTTATTAATTTAATATTATTTGTTAGTTTTTCAAATAATTTAAATCAGATTTCTTTTCAAAATTATAAATTTCTTTTTAAAAATAAGTCTATTTTTTCTTTTTAAGTAATTTAATTCTAAAAGGAGGCTATTTTTCAAATTTTAATTTAAAAGGGCCTATTTTTTTTTTCAAGACCTTAATTTTACTTAATGATGGATAATTTTTCTTTTAAGCTTAAGTTGTAAAGTATTTCTTCTAGTAAAGTTTTTTTTGTGTAATTAAAAATTTATTTACAATGTCTACTTTAATCCCTGAAATTAAGTTGAATTCTTCTAACTATCATTCTTGGAAAACTCATATCTCTTTTATTTTTCATTTTAAACATCTTTTGGATGTTGCTATGGATTCCAAATCAGGAACCAGACCGTCTACATCTAAAGATGAACAAGAAAAATGGAGGCTCAAAAATGAGGAAGCCCTTGGCCTCATAGGTATTTCCATGTCACCCAAACTATATGTTCACATTGGGACATGCACAAAATCCTATGAAGCATGGGACAAACTCAAGACTATTTATGATAGTTCAAATGAATCTAGAAAGATTCAACTTCAAGACCAACTTGAGGATCTAAGGTATTCTGATTTCAAATCTATGGATGATTTTCTATTAAAATTTGATGCTTTGAATAGTCAATTGCATGGTTTAGGAGTAAAATTAGAAGATCTTAGATTAATTCATCGTTATTCTTAAAAAATGTCTTCCTAGGTAGTTTTAGCAATTTATTACTAATATTCATGCTCAATTAGCTATTCCTTCTTTAGCTACTCAATTAACTATGATATTTTTCGCAATTTATTAAGACAAAAAGAAGCTAAGTTAATTCAATTTGGAAATCTTAATTCTAATGAACATGCTTTTTTGTCTAATCCTAAGAAAATTTTAAGCATCATTCTAAACAACATTATCATACTAAACCTCATTATAATAATGGCAATGATCCTAGAAAGTTCAACTCTTCTAAGAGACCTCATTGTGCACTTATTGTAATAAGGATGGTCGTTGGCAAAATACTTGTTTTAAGAAGCAAAATGAGAAAAATCCTATCAAGCAAAATAATCAACAACAAAATAAGTCTCAAAATCATAAGTTTCAAAACAATGCAAATCAATCTAGACGTGCTTTTACTTGTGACCTTATAATATTTCTCAACCTCTTGAATGGGTTATTGATTCAGGTGCATCTTAGCATGTTACTTCACATAAAGAAGTTTTTGAGTCTATGCAACCTGATATGTCTAATGTTCCTCTTCAACTTGCTAATTATCATACTTGTAAAGTAGAAGCAATTGGTGATGTGAATGTTCTTAATGGTAAATTGCATGATGTTTTATATGTTCCTAAATTAAAAACTAATTTTCTTTCAATTGCTAAGATTTGTCAAGATTATAAAATAGAATTTTACAAAGATATGTGCTATGTTATTGATCCAAAACAGAACAAGGCCATTGCTAATGCTAAATTAGACAATGATAATTTGTTCAAATTTTATGAGTTTGCTCAATCTAGATGCTCTTTAATATCTACCGTTGATTTTAATGTTTGACATGAAAGACTTGGTCATATAAATGCTAACAGTATTGCTTTAATGCAAAAGCTTAATATGGTAGATGGATTTCCTAGTATTGTTCCATATAAAATTGTATGCATAGGATGCATGAGTGGTAAGATGCATATGGAGCCCTTTCCACATGGTCAATCATGGAGGGCAACTCATAAGTTGCACCTAGTTCATAGTGACCTTTTGGGACCCATGGAGAATAACTCCATCCAAGGATCAAGGTATGCACTTACTTTTGTTGATGATTATTCTAGAAGAACTTGGATCTATTTTCTTCATAGTAGGGATCAAGTTCTTGATATATTTTTTGAATTTCATAAATTTGTTGAAAGGCAATCTAGTTTTAAACTTAAAATTCTTAGAACTGATAATGGTAAATAATATGTGAACAATGCTTTTAATAGTTATTTGAAATCAATTGGTATTAAGCATGAGCTAGCTATTCCCTATACACCTCAACAAAATGGTGTAGCGGAAAGGAAGCATAGAACTATTGTTGAAATGGCTAGATGTATGTTACATGCTAAAAATATGTCTTATAAATTATTTTGGGCTGAAGCTATGTTTTGTGCTACTTACATTATTAATAGGACTCCTACTAAAGCTTTCAAGGATATAACCCCTGAAGAAGCTTGGTCTGGTAGGAAGCCCAATCTTAAGCATTTAAGAATTTTTGGTTCAATTGCTTATGTTCACAAACCTAAACAAAAGAGGCAAAAATTAGATCCTAAATCTTCTTATCATATTTTTGTTGGTTATGATGAACATTCTAAAGCTTATAGAGTTTATAATCCTCTTACTCACAAAGTTAAAGTTGCTAGAGATGTATGCATAGCTGAAAATGGTGTTCATGATTTTTCTAAAGTGCATGATATTGAATCTTCTCAAAATAAAGTTATTATTGTGGAGGATAATCCTCAAGTTGAATCTTCTCTTAACCCTCCTAATGCATCTCTTACTCATAGTGATAGTGATGATGAAAATGTTGAAATTTCTCCTAATGATTTTGTTAGTGTAATTAATTAATTAATTATTACACTAGCATAAGTTAACTTAGGTCTTGCATTTAATTAATTAAGTCCTAGGTTGCATTATTAGATAAATCATAAATAAATGGGATAATATTCCCTTCCTTGTTTGGTGGGATAAGATTCCTTCTAGAAGATGAGTTGTCCTTCTAGAACTTATCTCAATATTTAATAATCATCTAGATATGGTTCACATGTTGTCACATGTTGTTAGATCAAGACACATGGAAACATCTCATGCATTTTAGGTTTTCTCTCATGCCTATATATTCAGGAATTTTGTACATTTGTAATCATGTCATATTCAATTTGGCATCCTTGCATCTTAATCATAGCATAATATTTCTGCCATTTCTCTCTTGTGGAAATTTTGTCTTGTAGGTGATTCTGGGGTGTTTGAGGAGTTCACCTAAACTCCTACAGATTCTTCTTCTAGTGATGATACTACTACATCTAAAAGAAAGCCTAAATAGTTTACTAAACTTATGCAAGAAAGTGAAGATATTTTAGCTAGAATGAATCAATCTAGAAAGGTAAATTATTGTAATTATGCTTTGATGTCTAGTGTTATGCATTCAAATGATCCTCAAACTTATGAACAAGCTAAAGATCAGCCTCATTGGCAAAAGGCTATGAAAGAAGAATATGATACTTTAATTGCTAATAAAACTTGGGATTTAGTTCCCTTACCTCAAGGTAAGAATCTTGTTTCATGCAAAATGGTTGTATAAAACTAAGGTTAATGCAAATTATGGTTAAGAAGATTACTTGAAGAATTGGGTCTACCTCGAATGGATCCTACTCCTTTATATTGTGATAATCAAAGTTCCATTGCTTTATCCAAGAGTCCAATTTTTCATGCAAGGACCAAGCACATTGCTCTTCAACATCACTTTGAACATTAGAGAGCACATTGAAGACAAGAAAATTTATCTTTTGTATTGTAAAGGTGAAGATCAAGTGGCAGATATTCTCACTAAGGCTCTTGGTAAAGATAAATTTCTCTTTCATTGTAAAAATCTAGGATTAAAACCCATTGAAGGGTTTGATGTAAACTCCCCAAGTAAAGCTTAAGGGGGGGTGTTAGAATATTAATCTTTACTTGGTAAAGGTTATTCTTTAATTGTAATTATTTATTTTTTAATTATTTTTTAGACACCTCCTTAAGAGGATTTTGACAACTTGCACACACATAGATGAATGGTGGCATTCATTGAGTTTGGAGTTACTTTCTAATTCTAACTCCTCTTCTCACCTCTATCTATTGAGGTGCCTCTCCTCTCATTCTTCATTCAATCAAGCAAGCTTAAGGCTTAAGTGCTCTCTCTCTCTTTGTATCATTCTTAGGCATTTTGCCTCCATTTATAATATTGGGGTTTTTTCTTATTTTTTCCCCTTATCAAATTCTTGTGTCTCCTTTGCATTTGGTGGTGCTTGATTTGACTACTCTCTCTTTGGTAATATTTTTCCTTCAAACAATGCTCATTGATTAGTTCTTTCCTTTGCTCAATTTATTTTTCCTTTCACAAAGCAATAGAAGTTGTAAGGAAAACAACGCTCTAAGAGGAAAAGGACATCAACAAAAGATTTTTGTGAGTATGGATGTTCCTCTACCAAAAAGGATATTGGAGAGAAATGGGAATATTAGTGTGCTTCATTAAACTCCTAAAGTTGTTGATTATTCATTAAATCTCCTACTGGATTCATGATCCAAAATGCAAAATTTATGAAATAGAAAGCAATGAAGAATCTAACTTTGGGAAAAGTGTATTTAAAGAATACCAATAAGAAAGAAAACGACAATGGAAAGCCAACAACAAAGAATCAAAAATTATTTCAAAGAAGTAAGTGTTTACTTGGATTTCAACTTTGAATAGATCAAAAGTTGTGAAAACACTAAGGGGGGAAGAAAAAGAGTGGATTGACTCAAGATAAGTATCCCATTCCAATGAAAAATGTGGGTATATGTTTTCAGTTTGGAAGAACTAATGACTTCTTCGCAAGTCCTAATGACAATTAAGTCATACATTTTATGACCACAAGGAAAGAGGTAATGGGATTTATCTCTACAAAACTTATAAACATTATTACATGGGAATTAAAAGGTAGTGTGAGATCAAAATAGGTTTTCATTTAGTCATAAAATAGACTATTTTTGGATATCAAAGAACCTATGTACCCAAAATTTTGAAAGAATTGGGTTCAATGAAATGAGGAAATTCATGTCAGGGTTAGGACTTTGGAATGACAAAGGAAATTGTCAGATGAGGATTCACTAGAACTTGGAAGAGATAGAGTAAGAAGCTACACGGAATGTGGAAAAGTAAAGTCTAGTATGCCAGGAAATGAAGACCGGATGTCATCATTAGTAGGACATGTATACTCTCTTGAGATTCCAGAAGGAAAATGGTAGAAAACAAGACAGATCAATCTATCTATGTTAGTAGAACTAACATAAAGTTCTAGTGGACAACTCATCAAAGTAACCAACACTTTTTGGAAACTTGACTATTAGGATTTTTGGTCCTAAATAATATATTGTGGGCAAGTACTTGCCTAGTAATCTTGAGAGGTTATTTTTGTTTAACAAATAATGATAGGGTTGTGTAAACCATGATCATACTATGAAACATTCAGTTGAGTGAAAGTGCAATATATTACTATAGTCAAATAAATGAAAATGGTTGACTAAATCTTGAATGATTTATAAACTTCTAACATTGAAGTTTGAACCATTATATGGAAAGAAGGTTGAAAACTCAATTAAGTTGAAATAGGCTTAAAATTAGAGTGAACCATAGACTTGATAAAATGTCAAAAAGGAGTAATAGATCGACTCGATCAATGAAACTTTGATGATACAAAGCTTAAGTATGAAGCAATATTGGGATTTGACAGGTGTCCAAGAGCAATGTTGTGCTCAAGATGGACAAGTAATCAAGAACAAGTACTTTGTGGTAAGGAGAATTGATGTGTAAGTGACGGACGGACTCGATTTATAAATTGTCTAAAAGTGTAAATAAAAAAGGGAAAGGATGGGATCCATGATGTAGTGTACAATGCATCGACTTTCCTCTTCTATTTGGATTATACTAAGGATAAATTCATAGGCCAATGATATTTGATCACTGCTTGTTAAGTATAGCTACTATTATATATTGGATGTGTTGTGT
The DNA here is from genome assembly GCA_007258455.2 of Sequoia sempervirens. NCBI lineage: Eukaryota > Viridiplantae > Streptophyta > Pinopsida > Cupressales > Cupressaceae > Sequoia > Sequoia sempervirens. The sequence continues at coordinate 23,783 of VDFB02131373.1, read as the reverse complement.
TTATGTAATAAAACTCTTTGGGAGAGTAAGTATGTATAAAGCATACTAGTTTTCCCTATGCGATAGTGAGGACACTCGAAGCAAGGTCTAGGAAGGACATGATTGCTACATGGGATGAATGTTTTATAAATCTTACATATTTTATGAATTGTAAGTAAAACTTTACTTGACTTTAACTATATGTTAAAAATCTATAAGATCATCGGGGAGAATGATTCACAAGGGGGGAAGTATGTTACATCCCAAATTGTGAAGTTACTATTTACTATTACTAGATAGGGTAAATGTGAATGTTACAATATGAATTATGGAAATGAATTAATGATGCTTGTACCTTGTTTTCAATATGAATGATATCTCACTTGATGTTGTTTTCATTTGATGTTATCTCAGTTGATGTTATTCATGGTGAAGTGCTTCATAAAGGGTCAGAATAGATGGTTATTGAATTGTCAATATTCTAACTTTTGAAATGTTTATGTATACTGCTTATGTTATGAACATATGACTTCTGAAAGCATGTTTCAATGGATGCAGGTATATGAACCATTGCTCTAGGGGGAGGGGAAGTATCACTCAAAAGAGGAGCTTGGTCAGGTAACCGGTAAAGTAAAACTATCTGAGCATACGCACACATCACCCTAGATTGAGTGAACTAAGTTAATTTGTGTGAGTAAATCATCCGTAGCTTGTATGTTTGCATTAGGAGCTCTGACTACTTCTGTATGCTTTTATTAGTGATGTTTATCTATGTACTTGTCTTGTGATATTACAATCATTATGATGGTAACGTAAATGGATGTAACTGAAACAGATGTGGACATATATACATATATGTAGTATATACGATATCACGTGAGAGATATGCACATATTGATACAAACGTGCATTTGGAAAATGGATATGCTCATATAGATGCATCAATATGGTATACCTACACATACGTGTACATAGAGGTATATACAAGTATACATATACATATATATATATGTATATATATATATATAATAATATATGTATATATATATATGTATATATGTATATATATATGTATGTATATGTATGTATATATGCACACACATCCTTTATTATGTGGATATTAATAATATTATCATTATTATTGCCTCCCCGAATTTGCATATATATATATATATAGGATGTATACTTGCTAAGGTCGCGATGTACATATATTTGTTAAATATATATATATACTTAATATACTTAAAACTATAAATATATATAATAAAATATACGGTGATATTTTCTATTCTTCTATGGAAATTGAATTATTTCAAATCAAATGGATTTAAACTTTAGAAATTGAAATATCATTAAATCAAATTATTTCTTAAAGCGAACATTTGTGTATCTGAGATAATAAAAGCAACACTTGAAGAATTTTACTTTTTGGTAATGTCGTGTAGGTTAAAACATCTTTGACAAAGCCCTTAGCATTGATCAAATCCAACACAACCTAGAAAAAGGAATGAGGTGTGGCCATACATTTAACATGGATCATTTTCTTTGATGTATCTCCCTACATCGCCATTTTTGAAGAACTAGCACCATATCGATAAATGAACTTGTAGGTGTCAATTTATTAAAATTCACCATGTGCAATGGAATTAGTCTCCATTTTGCTGTCAATTATTGGAGGCCGATTCATCATGTTGAAATTGAGTAAGGGAGAGAAAATGCGCCACATACTGGGTTGAATATTTCATATTTCTATGGTGGCAAACCACATGCCATTTTAGAAGGAATTCGTTGGGGTCGGGGCTTTATAAATTGCTGTCCAACCTTCATTGTTGGGACTTACTTTTTGTTGAGCATTCACTCTTATTTTCTGAAATACGCATTCTCTCATATATTCTGAAATACACATTTCTCTGAGAATTGAGTTTGAAATCATAATTTCCATCTTCCATTATTGAGATATCAGAGCTTCATATATTTTACCAGTTGTAAACAATTACCAGTCTGATTATCTATTTCTGAGTCTTCATTGGGAAGGCGTGTTATACCAGAACACAGGTCTGCTGTTAATTACCTCTATAGTTATCAATTTTGTGTATCTATTTTTGTGTGAGGAAAAGTGGAGTCTTGAGAGGAAGTTGTCTATTGTTTGAGGCGCTGGAATTTGCTGAGAGAGAAGGCTGTGTCATCAACATTCTGTGGAAAAGCTAACTACAAGCATGGGATATTCTTCTACTATTCTTTTATTAAGACTTCTATGCTGTTTGAAGAGTATTACTATTTGTGCATAGGAAGAATAAATGCTGTCTTTTAGAAAAAGGAAAAATGAAGCAATTCTAGCTATGTTGTACATGTTCGTAATAATCTCCATAATAGGAGAATGCTGTTTGCTTTAGATATTAATCTAATAGGATTGATTAAGTCACCAGCTAAGTTATTAAGTTAACTAGGAAAGCTTGTGTTTACTCCTAAGAGAAGGCTTAGTATACTTTTGTAAGTAGTTTGTTTGAAGGTAGGTTATCTGGGATGATAGACTATCCATTGAAGGATATACCTAGCTTGTGTAATTTACTTAGTAGACTAGATTGTATAAAGGTAGGTTATCTGGGATGACAGACTATCCATTGAAGTATATACCTAGCTTGTATAATTTACCTAGTAGACTAGATTGTTGTAGGATAGTCTGGGATGACAGATTATCCAGTGAAGGACCACACCTATGCGTAGTGTAAGGTAGCCTTAAATCAAATCAGCCTTGAGTAGTGTTTTTGATAGATGACTTCATTCGAAGTACTGAATGAGAACACTTTGGCCAAAGTAGTGCAATGTACAACATCCACTTAGACTGTGTGATGCTTGAGACTACACTGTCAGTTCACCACGATCCATTATTGCATTCTAGTTCGGGATTGTGGTATAGCAAGTAGTAGTTATGTAGGACACAACACTATGCTCGGTTGGTTGTCGTTATCAGATACTCTACCAATCTCTTCGTTCAAAGGGAAGGGCCATCTACTAAATGAGTAGATGTCGCGAGGGACTCACATTAAGAGTCTATGGATTTGGCCAGAAAAAGTGCCCCAATGATGCTTCTCCCTCCCGCGATGGGTAGCCGGAAGGCCAAGATTTGAAAGGAAAGGAACCTAGACCGTCTTACTACTATTTGTTCTAAAGCTCATTGGAGCTATGTTTGTAAAGGTATGTATTCTTGTTTCATGTACTTGTGAAGTTATTATAATGAAATGGAATCTTTATTGTAATTTAATATGGCATCTTGTTCATGTGTTATCAATAAAGAAAAGAAAAATTGTATTGCAATGACTTGTTAGGATATTTATTTACTCGTATGATGTAAATTTAGAAATTGTTACTTTATGTAAGGGTTAGGTCGTTGCAATGTCCCAGAGGTCGTTATGTACCAAAGTGTTACCTATGTGTAAACTCCACACTTTGTAAATTTAGGAGTTACTTTCCCCAATACACAAAATTGACTAATTAACTTAACCGTTGCCAATATAATTAATGTGTGAAAAAGGGTACTTTAAAATATAACTTTGTAGGTGCTCAAATGTTTTGAATATAAAGTAAAAAAATCACCCCCAAAACAAAAAATACATCACAAAGAGTTTGGCACTTACTCACAAATTGATCCGTTTAATATATCCCTTCTTTTATTGAAAAATAAAAAGCACTCCTTATGCTCCCACAAAGCAAAAAAATAGCCTCTTCTTAAGTACTATATGTAGGAACCCTCAAGTAAAAGTACAAACATGCCATTATTACAAAATTATACAAGCCCTCTAAAATTCCTAAAATATACATAGAAATGTTATTTTCATGCCCTTGATGTTGCACTTATATTTTCTCTTGTAAGATAAGATACTTATTTTTGAAAAAAACAATAGTAGCATGACAATAGTTTAGAAGCTTGTAGTCATCCTTGCTCCCTAGATAGTTAACAAGTACAACATAACTAAGTCGTTATCTACTTGAGTGGCAATAGTTTAGATGGTTGTCAAATTATATTGAAGAACATTACAGAACAAAAAGTATATCCACACAGATTTAGCATTCATGTTAATATGAATACATGTTTGACATGGTTAACAAACGTTAACATGATGATATGCAACACACCTCATACATGCGATATGGGACGATGATGCCAAGACACAATGTAAGCCAGAAAGGTGAGTACAGCAGAAAAAACAATTCACCCCATCTCTTGCTTGGGTTTGGAGCGAGCCATAAATTCTGTACCTTAGATGTACCTGCGTATTTGAAAGCAAAGGCATTATGAGTTATTTCAATTCACCCAGAAAATACTGTGTATCCTTTTCCAAGCATTATTAGAGGAACAGTGACATTTACTAATCTCTTCCCAAGAGAAAGATAACGAAAATAAAAAAAAAGAAACCCATTTGACAAATAAGAGTTAACAAAATGTCTTAAAGGCATAAATTATTAAGAACTTTTTGAAACAAACTATCATATTTAACAAAATAAATTAAGAAAGCAAAAAGAGAATTAGAAATTCAGAACTGAAAGTTCTCAAATCTAGTACAGAAAGAAGAGTTTCGAGAAGCTGAATATGGAACAATTTCGCCCATAATAATAGGGGAAAAAATAAGCTTATTCACTTTTCCAGCCCACTTCTTACAAATACAATGACTAAGAAAACTTACCCAAATCTTTAAATCCAAGTTTTACATCTTTGACTCCATTGTCATTGACAACGTCCGCCTCAGAAGATTTGGACCTCTTCTTTAATTCCTGCACCATTTGTGTTTCCATGGTCTTTCCAACAGAATATCTTGCAGATAAAATTACCGTTTAGTCTCCGTAAGATCCAGCTTATTGAATATTCTCCTTGCACCCAAAAGAAAAAAGAAATAAAATTTTGAAATTCCAGAAGCTCAAACCAACCAAAGAATATTTGATATTTCCTTCTCCTTTTGCATTCAATTTTCTTTCCCTTTCACATTTAGTTTAACCTTCAATTGATGTTGATTCATAGAAAAACATTGCAAACAAGGAAGGTTTGAGTGAAAACTACCTTTAGTGGACGCGCGCAGACCAACCGCTGGACCTCACCAGACACTGAACTGAAACAGCAACCTTTAAAAACAAAAGAAAAAAACTTCAGACACGAAACTACCGTAAAATCGTCGTACAAAAATATCATCGCTGTAGAAAAAATAACATCCAAAACAATAATGATGTCTTCCTGCGAAAATCTTTGAACCAAATTAAACATACACATCATGCTTTGTTTACAATCTTGACTGAAATCCGCATTTCCTCTGTTCTATACTCTTCTTTTTCATCACCTTATTTTCGAGGCTTTCAGGAAAAGAAAGAACTTCAATGTAGCAAATTCCTCGACCTTCCCACAAACACTGACATAAAAGATCTAGTAATCAGTACTTACCAGTTTCAAAAAAAGCACATAACTGTAACACAGAAGTACCAAAACATCATCATATAGATCTGCAGAACCGTGAAAACTTCGAACATTAGGTAATCAGTAAATACCAAAACATCATCATGCAGATATGCGGAACCGCGAAAACTTCAAACACTGGGTAATCAAAACATACCAGTTAAGAGAAAAACAGACAGCTATGCAATTTTTAAATTTTATAAATAGCGGAGATTGACTATAAAACGTGTAGGATTTTAAATTTATACACTAGATTATTTAAGAATTTTATTTTATTGATATTGTCACCTTAAGGAAATTTTATTTTATTGATATTGTCATCTTAAGGGAATTTATTTTGTTGATATTGTCACCTTAAGGGAATTTATTTTGTCGGTATTATCACCTTAAGGGAATTTATTTTGTTGATATTGTCACCTTCAGGGAATTTTATTTTATTGATATTGTCACCTTAAAGGAATTTATTTTGTTGATATTGTCACCTTAAAGGAATTTATTTTGTTGATATTGTCACCTTAAGGGCCATGTATCATTATAATAAAGTTGAAGACAGAATTTTATTTAATTGATATTGTCATTTGAAGGGCTATTTATTATTAATAGAGTTGAAGACTAGATTGATTTTATAATTTTTTTAATTAATATTGTCATCTTAAGGATTATGCATCATGAATAGAGTTGAAAAAATAATTTATGAAGATAATAATCTAACATTATTATTTACATAGTTGAATTTTCATTTTATTATTACAGATATACATTTATAAAGATTGTTGATAATGTTAAAAGAAATCATTTACATTATCATTAATTGAACTGAATTTTCATTTTATTGTAATTCAAGAGGAATACATTTGTGAGGATTATTAATAGAGTTAAAAAAAACTCAATATTATTATTTATAGAGGTAATTCTCACTTTATTACAATTTAAGGGGTATGCATTTATAAGAATTTTAATAGAGTTGAATAAATAATCTAGCATTAGAATTGATAAAGTTGAACATTATTTTATTGTCACTCGAGTGGCGTGTATAAGGATTATTAATAGAACCAACTCTCAAGGAACATCCATAAAATGATTATTAATAGAGTTAGCAAATGAGACATCCATATAATATTATTAGTAAAGTCACTCCAAGAGGTATGCATTTATAAAGATTTTTAATAGAGTCAACTTAAGGGGCATGTATATAAAGATTATTAATAGAGTTATCTCAAAGGATATGCATTTATAAGGACTGTTAATAGAGTTGGAAAAAAAAAAAAACTTTATTATTGATAGATGGGAACTTTTACTTTCAAATGCAAAAAAAAAATATCTAAGAAATTGTGTGCAACATATGCATTGGTATTCTTGTCTCAGGAACTAATGAATTCATATATAAGCTCTCCTTATCATATTGTTGTAGAGGGAAAATAGCTCTTATATAAATTTATTTAGGCTAACAATTAATTTAGATAAAATGAGTTAGGAGTAACAATAAATTTTAAATGTATAGATATTTAGCTTTTATTTTAAATGTATAGGTATTAATTTATTTGTTAAGATGTTGGAATTTGTATTTCATTTTTTTACTTGTGAATTGGGTTGTAGACCTTCTAAGTTTATTTATGGGAGTGCAAAGGTGATCTTCATGAGTGCAAACTCAAACCATATGCATGTATTTGAACCTATAAGTCACATTTTTTATTAAAAAATTCCATGAATTAAACCTTGTTTGCCTAAATGTAGGGTATCTAAATTCATCTAAGGACAAGCAATGTTTACAAACACCTTCCAAGAACCTACTGGATTGCAAGGGACAAGTTCTTCTCACTTGAACCACTAAGCAACTGACTCTATTGTTGTAAATGAAAGGTTCAAAGATACCAAGAAAGTGTGCACTAGACCTAGCATGATGTCATATGCAAACGATGCATAATAGATTCTCTTTTGAGCTCTTTGACCTTTCTCTTCACATTCTAACGTGATTTCAAATGAGTGAATGAATCACTTTAAATACATCAACAAGAACACAACTTGACACAAGTGTGTGTTGGGTCTACTCACAATAATATTACATTAGTAAAAGGGATTCAATCAAATAAAAATTTTGAATTTAAATTTTATAAGTTTAATGTTCAAATCCACGATTACAAAAGTGACTTGGGTTAAGTTCACATCTACAACTCTAATCCAAGGTGATTAAAAATAGATTCACGGATCAAGAATGAAATTTTAGTATCACTAATAACAAGATCAAGATATAAGGATGTGATGAGCCAAAATCATGCAAAAATATATAATATTTACACTTACATTGCATTTTAAATACTCCAACCAAAGCATGCCTTATACATTATGTAAATGAGTCAATTGACTAGTAACTCTAAATTCACAACACTTTACGTACATTATACTCTAGCATTTTCTATGGAAAATCAAATGTAGGCTTCTCCTTATCTAATTATAGGAGCTTATTCTCCTACTACATTCTCTATAATTATGTATCATACACCTTTGATGAATATAGGATAATATTTTATGTTCCTTTGTCATGTATTTGCTTCATCTTGGATCACTTCCTTATCACAAAAAAAAAAATCATTATAAATGCATATTTTTCATTGGCACAAATCCGTAAATTTAACTACATAAAAAGTTATCCTCTGGTTACCAAATAGAAACTATTCATAACTTATATTTCCCAAAGGAGGATACCCTCCACCATCCAACTCTATAGCCAAGGTCATAAAACTTTTCCATGTGTAAAAGATTCATCAACAACCATGTAGTGTTTCCTTATGCTCACTTCTATAGTTGCAAACAATATAGGGAGAGAAGGATATGAAATCTTCCCCCCTAACTATGAATATGCATAACAATGGCTACCAAACCTAGAGCTTCACTCAAGTCACAAAATCACAAAATTAACCTTAAAATAGTTGCTTTTCTACCTCATATAGCTATTACAAAATATGAATAACTATAGATGTGATCTATACACATTAAATAAAACAATTCAAGAAGCACTACTAGCTAGGAATAAATAAACATCCTCTACCACGTGTCTTTTAGTTGCACACTCTATAGTTGGTCATGCACTATATATTTCAACATATATGCACCTTTAAATGCATCATCAACTTCTCAAAGTATAGACCCACATAAACCATGACATCCATAGGAACTTACACATGAACATTCCATAGCTCCCAAATGTAACATTATATTTTGTTAGTAACTTTCTAGAATCACATAATTTATATGTCAACCTCTAGTATTGAAATGAAACAGGTTATCCTTTGTATCCCCATAGTCATAGTGGGCCACATTCACTTCCACATCAAAATCTTGTAGCTCTCATGAAGAATAAAGGTACATGTAGCCTCTACAACTTTACTTTGAGAGCTAATATTTTGATATTACTAAATAGAATCATGTTCCATTATATAATATCCATAATATTTAATGCTTCTTAGAAGAGTCTAACACCATCCTACACAACACATTTCAATATTCTATGCTAGTAAGCCACTTCACTTCTAACATTATTCTTTTGGATTGTCTGCACTCTGCCACTTTATACCACTTTGCATTCCAACTTCAATGCACATGGACCCACTTCCCTTGACAAGGCATCATAACTTTATCCATAAACTCTTTTTCAATGTTGCATTATAGGGACGAACTTACTTGAACATGACGAAGCATGAATAATCAAGATTAAAATTCAAACATCAATCACAATAGTATACTTTAGGACTTCTTTGATTTTTGGTTAGTGGTTTTGATCTTTGGACTTCACATATGTAAATCATCAATAGAATGCATGCACATTTTAAACACCACATGCACCTCAAGTTCCTACATAATGATGGCCTTGTTTATATTAGCACTAAGACCTCTAGACATTCTCTAGTGTAACATGGGCACCATGAGCTACCAGAAAGGGTAAAGGACATGAACATAATCATGTAACTACATGTCATTGGTTCTTCAACTCAATAAATTTAGCAAAGTTCTTCATTATTTATCAAAATAAAATGGATACCAAATGTTGCTCTATAGGAAAGGGTGAATGATCCATGAGTAATTCTATATAGCCTGCACTCTTGCACATAAACTCAACATCAACATATCTCATGATACAATATTTCCTTATGTGCACATCTCACGTTAAGATACATTGCACATGAAGACTTATGGAATAATAGCTTCATGTGTATCTATGCAAGCATCTATCACAACTAGCTTTCACAACTTAGCATAAGACAACCACACACACACTATTTTGTCATTCCTTGTAACTTTATCTTAGGAGTCAACACATTAGCTTCAAAAATAGCTTCAAGATGTTTCAAAATGGTGGTATGATTCCTTTTTTTTTAAGCTATGTGGGGTTATAACGAGAAGCTAACTTCCAAATTCACCAACTCTTGGAAGGGATTTCATGTTTCTATTAGCACCATAAAGTTTGAAGTGATGACCCAATTGACAACAGAGGCCACGGGCTTGGCGAATGCTGGTAGGAAGGTGGTCAAGAAAAGTAACAGGAAGTATCAATATTTTGTTGAAAGATTCTCTGTCGAAGGAGAGAAACTAGAAAGATTTTAGAATGGTTATGCCCACCTCAACCTTCCTCCACCCTTTGTCATGGTAAGCATGTATGTAATGTGCTACTTTACTCTTGATGGTAGGTATATGATGGTGCATGCTTACCACTTTCCAATCCTGAACCATATAAGGAAAAATAATAGGTTTAATATGCCCTTTTATCTCTTATCCTCCATGCAGCAGAATATTGAAAATGGGGCTCAGCCTCCCCTCCACCAAGGGCTTATAATGGTGTTGGTTTGATTTGTCATTAATGTCAAAGATGCAGATGTCAAAGATGACAGAGGGTTTGTTGATTTGTCATTGATGTCAATGGTACTTGTGTTCATTCCATGATATTGATGCAAAATATTGTTGATCATTTATTCCTTTGATGTCATTTTTATGACAGGGTTGCCTCATGTCAAAGAGTTGCTTCATTACAAGGTGATTGTATCCTTTGATGTGTTCATGTTCATGATGTAAAAGTATCAAAGGTACTTATTTTGTGATGTCAAAGAGTGTTGCTTTAGGACAAAGCTCATTCAAAGAGTTGCTTCATGACAAAGAATGACAAAGTAGAACTTCAACAATGTTGCATGAAAAATTAATTGTTGATCATTTATGTCAAAGGTACTTGTTCATTCATCTCATCTTATGGTGTCAATTATCTCATGATGTTCATAGTGTTGATCATCTTCTCATGGTGTTCATGGTGTTGAACATCTCATGGTGTTGATGCATCCTTTGATTCATGACAAAGTAATCATTTGAGGATATTAAGATGATGAGTTGATAGAGTTTACATTCATGGTTCAAAAGAATCCTTCATCATGTCACAAGTTTTCATCTTTCACACATCATGTATTCAACAGAAGAGTTCTGCATAAAAGCATGTTTGAGAAAGTCAGTGATGTAGGAAAAGATTGTTATTAAGACATTCTCTTAGTGTTCTTTTGATGATCAAGGTTATTAGTGTTTATTATCTTTCAAATAGGTTGGCTTTGATTTCATCTATTTTAGAGGCGTATAAAATTTTATGGTGTAAACTCATCTTAGGGATTATAACCTAAAACATTAAGACTTACTAAACTGAAAGACTATCCTATACCCTAAGACCTAGGGTTTATAACTTATGAAGGCTTTCAAAGTACAGTTATTTTTATGTTATAATTGGTAGTTGGCTTGATATATCTGGTGGAATGTCACTTAAGTGACAACATAAAGGGTTTAAGTTCATTGAGCAACTAACCCCTGCACTTAGGTTAACCGGATTGATAGGTTTAAGGAATATATGTTATCACCAAAAACAAGATCAATGAATATTATTTGATTGATGGAATGGCGGGCTTTAAAGATCAAAGGTCCTCATTTAAATTTTTTCAATATTCATTTATTGAAGCACTCAGATTAACGTTCATCTATCTGTATTCTGGTTTGAAGCAGTTTGTTAACAGTTTTGTAACTGTTTGAGGCAGCGATGGGTTAAGTAGTGAATCCAGTGCTTTGAGCTTTCTCTAATCGTGGCTCTGTGAGAGTGTTGAAGATGATAATACCATGGTTATGTTCAGATAATACATAATGAGATATTTTTTAATAACAGAGCTTAAAAGGCTTATTTGTGCCTCTATGTGACAGAGTTCATGAATTATATTTTATTTTCATAGATAAGTATGATATGAATGCTTGATAAGAGGTTGATTTGAAGAATGGATAGTGTGTGAATCTGCATAACAATTTTCTGAATATCCAAGTGTCCATGTGACTGAAGTCTTAGATTGTCTAGGGTTGTCTGTCATAACAAGGAACATGATTATGAAAATGTCTTGTTGTGTCATTTGTTTCTTTATTCAATGAAGGTTCTAGTCGAGGTGTGTGCATAGTCTGAAGATCTTTTTCTCATCAGTTTAAATCTTGTTTGTGTGTGTTGAGATAAGAATATTCTTGTAAAGAAGTTATCATTCTTGTATGCAAAGAGGGATAAGTGTTCAATGTTTGTATGTGAAGATGATCTTGAGAATATTGTAAACAAAGTAGTACTCTATATTAGTCATTCATTTCTTATTGGAGTTGATGCTCCTATTTGTTATTGGAGTTGGTGCTCTTGTTTGTTATTGGAGTCAAGGTGATCATGTTTGTCATTGGAGTTGGTCCTCCTATTTTTCATAAGGATGTGGTGCTCCTATACATATTGTATTCAATGAGAATTTGGTCAACTGTGAGACCTAATGGTAAACAAATTGTGAGGATTGGATTGGTTCTTCAAACCCAACCAACTCACATAGTGGTTTTTCCCTTTCTAGGGTTTTCCACTTATAAATCTTGTGTCATGGTGATCTTTGTGTTTTCCTATTGAAGTTTTTGATTCTTAGAAATTAAAGTAACTGTTTAATTTCTTTATTTTTTGTACATCGATGATTCACCCCCCCTCTCAGTGATCTTGAGTATTCCAACTAATGGCCCTTTATAGATTTGTGCTTGCTAATAACCCGCATGGTAACCCTATTATCATAAGAAAGGTGAACCCTCTTAGAAATGTTGAAATGCATAATGATAACACAAAGGAGAATGAAAATTATAACCCTAGCCATAAACCTAGACACTCCTTTGTTAGGATTGAGTCTTTGGAATGCAGTCCCTCGCCCCTGCTAAAAATCAAGTCTCTTGAATGAAAAAATCAACCTTAAACCCTAATCTTAATTTGGAAGAAAATTCTATGGAACTAGAGCTACTCAAAGTTACCCCAGAGAAAAGAAAACACTCCCCTCTTTTGCTAGAACCACTAAAAACAAAGAAGTTACTTCATAAGAAACCCAAACAAGAAAGTATTATAACCATTGTTGAAGATTTAGAGGGGGTCCAGAAGGAGGAGTTCAAAGAAGGGTTAAGTGGTTCCAATAGAGGAGGTAGGAGGTTGGGAAGACTTGCTAAGGTTGATTCTGTTGATAAAAAAGGAAAAAGGAAAAGGAAAATCCATCGTTGTTGAAGTTGAGGAGCCTTTAATAATTGATTAGTTTGAAGTTGTGATGGAAGAGGAAAGTGAGGGTATGGATAGTGAAGATTACAATGAACAAGATGAGGAGGAATATGACTTTGAGGAGGATGAGGATAACAAGGACGAGGAGTATGTGGACAGGGAGGATGCTAATAAAGATGATGGGATGGAAGGCCAAGATGCTAATGATAAAAATCTTACTATCATACCTTCAAAGGATACTAACAACATGTTTATTGATGTTTTGAAAAGATAATTTACTTTTATGTAAGTTCAGATGGAGGACATGGAGAAGGTGATCGATATGTTGATGAAGGTCACTGATGGCCTAATGAGGAGGGTTGTGGTCAGCTCGATTTCTAGACAAACTAAAATTCAAAAACAATTTAAAAAGAAAGGAATGTAGGAGGAAGTGAAAGACTCCACTGATGCTAGCAATCTTGACTGGAGGGACTACATCTCCAAAATTGGGGAAAATTGGGATCTAATCGCCAATGCTAAACAATGGTGCCTTGGTATCCATTTTTTTAGTCATTTCATGCCTTGGCTATTGGCTACTATAGCCCTTTTTGCTTGTTATTAAAACTTTGGACTATCTATGGTGGTTTATTTCTAAATCTTATCTATGTTTTTAATTATGATTTTTATGGTTAGGAGGCATGTGAGCCTTTTGAATACTTTATATCTGGCATGTGTTCCCTTATGTCACGGGATCCTTTATAGTTGATAGGCTGGTTTTTTGTTCCTAGTGGTTTGACTTGTGTTGTTTCCCAGTCTGTTCATTTGGTGTTGTTTTAGCTCTGCTTTTCTATTGTATGGGATCAAGGCCCTTCTCTTCTAATATAATAAGAAACACATATCTACATTGTGTAAAACCTTGTACATGGGTACACATGTGACATTTAGTTTGACACCATACACATGAGAAACATAGACCTTACCCAACATGACATACTCCAATCATACAAATGGAACCATACGGATCTAACATCTATCAACCACAAATCCACGTTTAAATCATACCATAAATGTATGAAATCTATAAAACTTCAATTTATAGGCTTATTTGATTACCATTGTATAAAAAATGAATATTGTACATTCTATAATTGAGTTAACTAACTAATAATTCTAGTCACATCACTCTACTTAGTTAGGTTTCACTCCAAGGTTTCTCTAGAAAATTATATGAATGAATCTTCTCCATATCTAGTTAGATAAGAGCATGCTCTCCTACTAGATTCTCTATAAATATGAATTGAGGTTTCTCTAGTAAATCTAATGGATGCTTCTCCCTATCTAATCAAAGGAGCTTTCTCTCCTACCAAATTCTCTATAAATATGTATCATACACCTTTGATGAATATAAGACAATATTGTCCATACCCTTATTTTCTACCCCAAAAGCTTTATGTTTAATCATATATATATAGTCAAATTTCAAGTTATACTTGTCAATATGATATATGTTTGAAATTACGATCTTAGAATAATAATCACTATAAATAAAATGAGAATTATATAAGAATAGATTTAATACACTACACGTCGTATACATAGGGAAATCCCTCTAGGTAAAATACCCCATAATGCATCATTTCATTTTAAAACACTTACAAAATTGTCTATTAAAACATAGATCAAACTTGGGGAACACTTATCCTTACTTTTCACATCCCCAATAATACTATATGTGCATAGTGATTGAATTCACTATAAATATCCAAATTCGCACACACCTCTAAATGAGAGAGAACCTCCTTATATATAGAAGGGATGGGAAAACACTTGAAGAGTTATTAGTCACATCTATTCAAAACAACTCTTTGTAAATATTAATAATCTAATAGTTATCAAAGTTTTAATTAAATTGAATGGTATATGTTTTATAAATAAAATAATAAGTATAATGTTTTATAACCTTATATTATAAAAATACATAAATACATTATAAGGGTATGACTCTTAATGTTTTGACACTTCCCCTTGATGTTAATAAGGGACATCACTTGTCAAAATTTATATAAAAGAAAATATGAAGTACCCAAGTAACATAGATCTTCTTTGGAAATGATAAACAGGGACACAAATATATACCAAAATGAAGAATACGTATTCCCAATAATTTATAAATAATAATTTATACAAGGTCTTATAAAAAATTATTGGAGCCTAGGAATCCTCAAACTAGCCTCCCACAAGTTCATTACATGATGCATGTAGGTCTAACATAATACAATGTTTTACAAGTGGAAGATTTACAAAGAGAACAATTTACAATATGTCCAAAGGATTTATGCATGTTATTCCAAGAGGTCTTATGCATGTTAGGTCTTACATCTAGGATTTAGCCACTAGGAGGTGTCATTGACATGCACACTCCCCTCAATGACATCATCTAAGGCCAAACATTGATTTGAATTTGGAGTATTGATTGTGTACATATAATTCCTAAAGGTCTTATGTCATTCTTGTTAGGTCTTACATATATGATGTAGCCTCTACGAGGTGTCATTGACATGAACACTCCCCCTCAATGGCATCACCTATGGCCAATCACTACACATAAGTTTGGTATGTGATTGCAAGGATCTCAACATTATTCTTCTTGATCATAGTATATCTTCCACTTGACAATCATATGAATGGAAATCTTTTTATGATGAAAAAAAATCATTTGTGTGAAGTTCCCATGATCATAAATGTGTTGTTTTCTTTCTCTTTTTATTGAACTAGAAATAAAAGTCTTTGAAATGTGTAAAAAAGATTGTTTATCATATAATAAAGGGGTTCTTTTAATATCACCCAAATGAATTTTTCCATTCATCTTATAAGATGTACTTTGATTAGTTAAGAGCTGGTTTTGTATTCAATTTTTGAATAAGGATCTATATAAGGTAGATTCTTTAAGTATTATTCCATCCATGTGATAGCACTTGCACTATTTATTTTGATGACATAGTTTACATGATAGATTTCCTATAACTAAGATCACCAACACAGTCAGTAACACAATAATCAAATAAATTTTATTGTTGACTCAAAAAATAAATACCATAATAGATATACCTTTATTCTTTCAATGCCATTTTTAGTGGTTCATATAGGATCTTGCATGAATCTAAATGAAGTGCTTATTATATAGGTAATATATGATCTAGATATGATTAGGTATTTTTTTTAAATTCCTTCAAGGTAGGATTGGTGTTTTCAAATGATGGTTTTCAATTTTAATTCAATACCAAATTTGATAGGTATAGTAATAGGTTTAAAACATGTTATTTTAGATGAAAATGCTAACATGAATACATCTTGGTATCATCAACATATCTAATGGTAAAAATCCAAAGAAATACAAAGATAATAATTAAATCATCCAAACAAAGTGATAATATAAGCTTTGAAAATGAAGGAATGAATGTTTTAGCTTTAAATTTTAAGAATTAGTGGTCATAGTGATACCAAAATATATAATCAATATGAGAAGAATGCTAAAGGCAATACACAAAATATGGACATGAACTGAAATTTGAGTATAGACTTGTAAGCATTCAAAAGATTCAATACATCAACCCTTAAAAGGAAAAATGGAAACTTAAAGTAGAGGTTGAGATAGCTTATAACAATGAATTATTGCATTCTTAACAATTACTTAGAAACTCCCAATCTAGGGGGTTTACAAAAATAAATTAGATTGAGATGAAGCAATTGAAATTTGACCAATCTTTGTTAGGGGAATTTATTATCATAATATTCCAATTAAATCCTTTAGGAATACAATGGAGGGCCCTTCCTAGTTTGTATGTTACTTTAACCACATTAAGAAACCATCTAGAGTTTGTTGAGTACCTTCCTCACCTTCTTGTTTTCCCTTTGCCTTTAGAAATTCCTTATTCCAATTTCTTTCCCTTTTTGTTTTTAATTATTTGAGACTAAAAAACATCAATTTTTGTTTCTTAAATCCTACTAAGAGCTTCTACAAATTCTTTATCTAGATTCCTTCAAAAAATATTTTGGTACTTCATGACCTAGTGCCTCTTCTCTAAGAGGGGTACAACAAGAGTTGTCTAAACCTTCTTCTCCTTGCCCTATTAATCATGGAACTAGGTGCTCGTTTAATTCATAGTCAACAAAGAAACCTTCCCAAATACATTCCTTAACATTGACCTGTCCTTTGAACCAATATTGATTGCAATTATTGAAGTATGCTCTCATTAAGTTATATGATTTTTCTCAGATGTATTTGCTTAAAAAGGGTGGATATACCCACTTGAAAAAATTGATAATTTGAAGAGCCTATTTTGATTCTATAACATTTAACCATATGCTCGATTTGTGACAAAAACCCATAAAATGGTATGTCCTCATAGTCAATTACTTGTGCATATGCTCCTTCTAGAAGAGACAAAATAACATTGGGAAGAGGAAGGTCAAGATCTCTTGATATCTTAATGCAAACATAGATTGAGTGGGATTTTGATAATGATTTTGTAAGATAATCTTGAATGAAAATTGGAGATTGCATAATGCCTTCCCTCCACCCGTTGTATACAAGACCATTTTGTGTCCTTGTGTCATCAATGTCTATGTATTTGAATAATGATTTTGTAAAATAATAAATGAAAATTAGAGATTAGAGAATGTCTTCCCTCCACCCGCTGCCTACAAGGCCATTTCATCCCCTTGTGTCATCAAGGTCTATGCATTGGATTGCCTACATAGTAATAATTCATTTCTTAGCACACAAAGAAGGTTCGGTGACCAATTCAAATACTTGCAGCTTGAAGTTTATCCACCATGCACTAGCACCATATGTAATGTAGTCTCTACTTGTCATACCTTAAGTACCCATGTGGACTCCACCACACTACTTCAACAAATAGTTTTTTAAGTATTTATAGTTGTTCGATCTTATTTGGATTCCTCGCCCATTGTTAGGCCCAACCACATAGTTCATGTGTCTACCATTAATGAGTGAATGGGATACCTAACCATTGATCTGTTGAGAATTGTGACTCAAATTTACTGGCTTGACCAACTTCCTGGAGCAGTTGTGTTTTCCTCCTTCATCAACCTGAGTTAAGTCACTAGTTTTCAAGCTTTTCTAACTGAATTCATGGGGTTCTAAAGTTTCATAACCTCCCAACTTAGCAACTATGAAGCGAAGGTTAATCCCTTTGTTGTCGACGTGTTGCAAGTTTTGTGAACTTCACAACCTCTAACTTGAGGTTTGGAAGTTTGGGTTTTGAGCGATAAAGCGATCCCTTTGTTGTTGACATGTCACGAGTTTTGAGAACTTCACAACCTCTGACATGAGGTTTGGAAGTTTGGGTTTTGAGCGACAGAGCGATCCCTTTGTTGTCAGCATATCATGGGTTTTGAGAACTTTGCAACCTTCGACATGAGATTCGAAAGTTCAGGTTTTGAGTGATAGAGTGATCCCTTTATTGTTGGCATGTTGCGGGTTTTGAGAACTTTGCAACCTTCGACATGAGGTTTAGAAGTTCAAGTTTTGGGTGATAGGGTGATCCCTTTATCAGCGAATCGCGAGTTCTGGGAACTTCACAACCTTCAACATGAGGTTTTGAAGTTTAGATTTTCAACAATATAACGACTTGGAAGTTGATGGATGTGGGGACCACTTGGGACCTAATAAGGATGGTGGATCATGATGAGAGGTCGACAAGTGGCGATGACATGGAGGATAGATGGCATGTGGGCCCATGTGCTCAGTGAACTTCGGTGAGACGGTACAATGAATGTCTCTTCGATTGGGCAGCATGGCGTTAGGTGGATAACCCTAAGTTCGACGCTGAAGATTTGTTCAATTGCTTATCCAATGACCAAAATTGTATGTTGGATGATGGCATGTGGCTCGAGGCTGAAACCCTAATGAGGTGCAGTAGCTGAACAGTCAGAGGACGTAGAGCATCGGTCAATTAAGTCATGCAGGTCAAGAGGTTGGGTGCAGTCCAAGAAGTTGTGCAGGCTGAGGTTACCAGGTGTGGACTAGCCAAAAGACTGGGTAGCCGAGAGAGAGATGGCTCTTGCAAAAGGCGAAGGCCAAGCAGTTGTGCGACAAAGAGGCTGATAGGC
Organism: Sequoia sempervirens; assembly: GCA_007258455.2. Taxonomy (NCBI): domain Eukaryota; kingdom Viridiplantae; phylum Streptophyta; class Pinopsida; order Cupressales; family Cupressaceae; genus Sequoia; species Sequoia sempervirens. The sequence goes on along the minus strand of VDFB02131373.1, from coordinate 4,695 downwards.
CGGTGGTCTAGCCATGTGGCTATGTAGCCGAATGAGATTTCTCTCGCTGAGAGAAGTGGCCACAATGGGTTATGCTAATGGATATTCTCTAGAATGGAACAAGATGTAAACTTTGTAAAGGCTTAGATCCTAAATTGTATTTGTAACTATTTTGTTGTTGAATAATACAATGGCAATCTAGGCTTTTGCAGTGCGTGGTTTGTTACCCGAAAGGGTTCTCCCCACGTATATCTATGTGTTCATGTCTTCTATTTCATCTTTCATGGTTGTTGGTTCTATTTGCTAAATCTGTTAATCATGTTGTTGAAACTAGTTAAGCATGAGTTTCTCTTAAAAGGATTAATGTGGGAAATGAACTATGTCTAGTTCTGCTTTATGGCATATTAGTATGTGTCTTCTACTGAAGGCACTAATGATCTTGGATGTTTTTTTCTGAGATGCCAACCATATTTCCCGAAAAGTAGTATCAGAGCCATCTTCTGGGATGTGTTTCTTCCTAGTGTGTTGTTGGTTCTGGGCATTCCTTCCATGAATATTTTTAGTCAGCTTGAGGAAATCAACGGGCTAACGTATCGATCCTTACGAGTAGAAGTTCTTCTTTCTGCTTAAGTTTTCAGACAACATGCAACATGAAGATGGTATGATGGAGAAAACCAGAACCCATACCGAATGTTGTGATCCTGAGGTTCTAATGGCGCGGTATGAACCGATGCATGGGGTGGAATATTTTTACTGGTTGTGTTGCGTTGAAAGTCATATTGCGTCTGGCGGAGAGGCTCCCTAATGATATGGAGAAGCCTAGGTTATTTTTCAACTATGGAGTAATGTGCTTATGTTGGGTGCTTTTTCCTAGTATGGGAAGACATTGTTTTTCATTACCCCAATTGCATGTAGGCTATGGAGTTGATCATTGGATGGTTCACTTAAAATATCATGTCTCTAATGCATGTGCATGTTGGTGGTTTTGGTTTGAAATGGCCTCCAGAGTTCAACCTGCTGTTTCTTTAAGGGTGGTTTGTACTTTTGCATGGCTCAGCTTTGCGTGCTCACACAAGGCTTATGCCGGGTGTTTTTGCAGTGGCATAGTCTTATGGTACCCTTAATTGCATGTAGGCTATGGAGTTGATCATTGGATGATCTGGAAGCTTCTAGAATAGCCTAACTCTCTCTCGGATGCATGTACATGGTGGTGGAGTTGGCTTGAAAATGGGCCCAGAGTTCCTAACCGGTTTTAAGGGTGGTTTGTACTTCCTCGGTTATGTGGAGTTGTTGTTAATCTATTTTCTAGACCCTGGCTTTTGGGGTGTGACTAGATGAGATAGTTGCAGTTTGGCATGGTTTGTGGAGGTGTGATGTCTTCTCTGCATGGGAGTGTCGATACGTGATTTGTCACTCAGCATTTTTGTGGTTGTGCTTGTTGGTTCCTAGACTATGGTGCTCAAGTTGTGGACATGATTGGAAAATTGGATTTGGACTTGATTTGGTGTTTGAGTCATGTTGTTTGTGTGGTTATTCTCTTTCAGATCTCAATGTTGTTATTTCCAATGTTATGATGGCTTTGCATGCTTCTGTTGAATGGATCTACAGGTTGTGCAATGTTGTGTGTTGTCTTTACCTGCATGTTTGTTGTGGGAAAACTTAGAAGTGGACTTTCTATATCCATGAGGTTGATTCAATGTTGGTGTAGACTTGTTAGCTGGCCTTGTCTATGGTCACTTGTGTGTTGGTGTAGCTACTTTGAGATGCGAGGATGGATGGTGTTGAGTACCTGAATAGTCAATTATGGGGACCTATAGCTCATGTGTATCATAATGTCATGGATAGCTTGGATACACTACTTTGTGTAAGCTTTTGATAGTGATGGTTTTGTCTACTTGGTTTAGAGATCTTGGTGTCACTTGGTATTGTTGTTAGAAAGAAATGTTGTTATGTGGACCTAAAGGATTTCCAGTTTAGTAGATGTTTGGTCATGATGCTTGGAAATATCAGTTTTCATGGTTCAATGGGACCTTTAGCAATGATTGTGCAACATCTCGTAGCCATGAAGGATTCTTGGAGTCTTTGGTCGAGGTGTTGGTGGTGCTTGACAGGTGACGTGGTTTAGAGTTTTTTTGTTTTATGTCATGGTATACTCTTGATTGCACATTAGATTTTTGGCATAATATTATGCTCTTGAGAACATATTACTTTCACCTGGAGCTTGGGATCTCCTAAGGGGGATGTGTAGATCATGATGTCATGATAAGTTCTTGGTTCAAATGATTGGAGCTTTGACAATGGTCTGGTGATTCTCTATGTTTTGGGTGCATTGGTCATATGCTTGAGAACTTAGTGATAGTGTAGTGATGCATTTAGAGTTTAGCACGAGATGATCAATTGCAGATGCTCATGGATACATGGAGAATAAGGTGACACAGCTGGCATTTAGAGGTGTATGTAGATGGATTTTCTACAGCTATATATGATGTGCAGACTTTTCTCTCTGTGGTCTTGGTTATGGAGAGTTGTGATGAGGGTTTTATAGGTTGTGCATATCATTGTGGATGGTTCCTTGAAACTACATGTTTACACTCTCTATGTGATGTTGTTGGTACACTTGTTATACCTTGATTCAGCATTACCCATGCAGTGGGAGTTCCTAGATGTGTTTGGTTTCCTTTGACTGGTTTGCACTTGGAGCTTGTATTTTTTGTTGATGGGTTGGCTATGTAAGTGGCATGAGTTTATCGCTGATACCTTTGAGATATGATTAGATGGATTATCACTTGTTGTAAAGTATTTTCAATCATGTGGTTGATCAATTTATATGGGAGCCAAATTTCTAGTTGTTGTTCTAGCTGATGTTTTATCAAGTGCTTCTAGAGAATGAATTCACAGTTGTGTTCATGATTGAGGGCTTTAAAGCTAATGTTGTGTTTCTTCTATATAGCTTGTGAGCATAGTGGAGTGGTGGCAGTGTTGAAGCCCTTACCATCTGTAGGATCTAATGCTTGTGTTCTTGAGATTGCTGCATATACACCTTGGCTCATTCATTTTTTCTCTTGTGGTGGATGGTCAAACTGCTCAGTTGAGACATCTTGGATGTCAATACAGTGTCTATAGAGCAATGTACATTGTTTAAGATTCTTGAGTTTTATTTGGAAGGATCCAATAAGTTCTTCATCAAGTGGGAGAATGTTGAGAAGTGTGACTCAATTTACTGGCTTGATCGACTTCTTGGAGCAGTATTGTTTTCTTCCTTCATCAACCTAAGTTAAGTCATTGGTTTTCGTTTTTCTAATCAAGTCACTGTGGTTCTAAAGTTTCATAACCTCCCTAGTGATTGTGAAGCAAAGGTTAATTCCTTTGTTGCCTGCAGTCATGAGTTTTGTGAATCAAGAAATCTCAAATTGAGTGTTCAAGTTTGGGGTTTTGAGTGATAGAGCCACCCCTTTGTTGACATGTCATGGTTTTGAGAATCCTCACAACCTCCACACGCAGGTTTGGAAGTTCAAGTTTTGAGCGACAAAGCGATCCCTTTGTTGGCGTGTCGCAGGTCTTGGGAACTTCACAACCTCTAACATGAGGTTTCAAAGTTTGAGTTTTGAGTGACATGGTGATCCCTTTATCAGTGAGTCACAGGTTTTGGGAACTTCACAACCTTCGTCAAGACATTTTGAAGTTCAGTCTTCTAGCGATATAGCAACTTGGAAGTTGATAGATGTGGGGACCACTTGGGACCTAATAAGGATGGTGGATTGTGACAAGAGGCCGATAAGTGGCGATGATGTGGAGGATAGATGGCATGTGGGCCCATGTGCTTGGTGAACTTTGGTGAATCAGTAATGAGTGTCTCTTTGATTAGGCAGCATGGTGCTAGGTGGATAACCCTAAGTTCGATGCTAGAGATTTGTCTGATTGCTTATCTAATAGCCAGAATTGGATGTTGGATGATGGAATGTGGCTTAAGGTGGAAGCCCTAATGGGTTACGGTAGTTGAACAGTCAAAGGATTAGAGTGTCAGTCAATCAAGTTGTCTGGTCGAGAGGCTAGGTGCAAGTCGAGAAGCCATGCAGGTCGAGGTTACTAGGTACAGACTGGCCAAAAGGCTGGGTAGCTGAGAGAGATGATTCTTGCAGAAGGCAAAGGCCAAGTAGCTGTGTGATAGAGAGGCTAGTGGTTGAGTCATGTGGCTGTGTAGCTGAATGAGATGTCTCTCATAGAGAGAGGTGGTCATGATGGGTTATGCTACTGGATATTCTCCAAAATGGAAGAAGATGTAAACTCTGTAAAGGCTTAGAGCCTCAATTGTATTTGTAACTATTTTTTTGTTGAATAATACAATGGCAATCTGGGCTTTTGGAGTGTGGGGTTTTCTACCTGAAAGGGTTTTCCCCACGTATATTTGTTTGTTTAGTTCTTTTGTTTCATCTTTCATGGTTATTGGTTTTGTTTGTTGAATTTTTTAATGGTGTTGTTGAAACTGGTTAAGCATGAGTTTTTCTCAAAAGGATTAATGTGGGAAATGAACTATGTATGATTCCACTTTATGGCATAGTAGTACGTGTCTTCTACTGAAGGAACTATTGATCTCAGATGTTTCTTTTTGAGATGTCCGACCATATTTTCCTGACACGATCTAGGTTGGCCTTGGCACCACCATTAGATTGGCACCTCTTTGTGTGCTACATTTCCTTTGAGCAATCGAGAAAACAA
>VDFB02131372.1:0-13819 GCA_007258455.2 Sequoia sempervirens | reverse complement strand
AAATTTTAATCCGAATTTTTAACATATACGCCTGTACGGTGAACTCAATTAAATAAACATATAATTAAAAATAAGTTTGTTTTACAATCTAATTTATATATAAAAGATAAAATATATGTATAAATATATATATATATATATATATATATATATATTTATGCAAATTAACAGGGGTTTTCAACAGAGAATAAAGAAATTTCTACAGGGTTACAGTAGGGAAATCGGGGAAACTATAAAATTTTCATCGAGGTTTTCAATGGAAATTACGCACTGCAATTCCAAACAAATACTAATTTACCCCAGAGGTTTTAAATTCCTTTCCCCATTTAAATAATTTCCCTTCACTAATTTAAATATTTTCCAGAGAAGGAAGTTTTCAGAAATTTAAAGGAAATCTACAAATCCTTTCAAAAGATATACAAAAAATAACTTTCCCGAGAAATACAATTTTTTTAATAAAATGTAACTTTCTTTTCTCCTAGATTATTCTCATAAAACAAACCAATTTAAAACACAAGGGAAATACCTATTTCCCTAGCTTCAAAAATCTGTCTGGAGAAGAGCTTTTCCTGTAGCTTCCAAATCCTTTCTCGAGAACCAATACCCAACATGCAAACTAGAGAACTTCCACAAATTTGCAACAATACCAAAAAAACATAAACACAATTTTTTTTAACAGAGCACTAATATTTTTTTCCCGTGAAGAATAGAATAGCCTTCTGTGTTTTCCCAGATCCCAAATAACCTCCGAGAAATTCCTCAACCAAAAACAATAAATTCAACTGGCACACTTGTCGAGAAGAAGAAAAATATCTTTTAACAACTTCTCGGCAATCTTGCCTTTCAAGATTTGCATGAATTTAATTTATTTAAAATTTAAAATTTTAATTTTCAAAATGCAAAATTTATTTAATAATTAAAATGCCATTTCCAAATAACAATTAATTTTAAATAAAATCTATTCACACATTTAAAACAATTTAATTTAATTAATTTATTTATTTAATTAAATAAATTTAATCTTTAAGATCAAATTATTTAACCAAACAAACTAATTAATTTATTAAATAACATGTAAAACTTATTTCTCTTTATCATTTAAAAATTAATTTAAAATAATAGTAAATTAAAAGAATATTGTGGGACTATCATTAAAATTGACAAAATTTACCTTCAAGCAAATTAATCCAAGTAAACAGAAAAAGATAAGACAAGCTATGACTCTAAACTAAACTAACAAATGTCGTACTCATGACTGGTTTCTTAAGACTAGACTATGATGAACAAATGCTCCTACCTCCCATCAACATTTTCATGGAGTCTCTTGATTACTGCATCTGCAGCAACTGGAGTCGTCATGTACCTCGCAATCCCCTCGCTAACCAAGCAATAACATGCATATATATATATATATAATCCATTGTATAGGCACACCGTGCGGAGAAAATCACAGACATCACAGGGCACTCACAAGTGAGTGATGCAATTCCATTCTCCACACCAATACACATCACATCAGACTGACAACTTAAATAACAGTTAGTCCATCATAAACATGCCATTACAGCAATCATCTCAAGGAAAACATCTACCGCCATATCAAAGCATTACTCAAATCAACATCGCATCACAATGCATTATCCCTCAAGCCACAAAGGAATCCATCAAGCCAAAATCAGCGGACATCGTAAATATCCAAAACCAATGTTCTAAAGTTTAATAAGATGAAAACATGCAAACAAAACATAAGCATAATGGAAGTACTAAGCATATTGGACAAAGGTTTGATAAGGGAAAACATAAGCCCATGTGTAGTCCCATCAATTTTGGCACCCAAAAAGGATGGAGAATGGCATATGTGCATAGATTGTAGAGCTATTAATAAGATAATAATCAAGCATAGTTTTTCATTTCCTTACATGAATGATCTAATGGATTGTTTGAGAGGGGCTAGATATTTCACAAAGATTGATTTAAAAAGTGGGTATCATCAAAGTAGGATTAGAGAAGGAGATGAGTGAAAAACCACTTTCAAAACCAAGGATTATATGAATAGTTAGTTATGTCATTGGACTCAAAAATTATCCAAGTAGCTTCATGAGGTTGGTCAATGAGGTGTTGAAATCATTCCTTGTTAAGTTTGTGATTGTTTACTTAGATGATATTTTGGTTTTTAGTAAGGAAAGGGAAGAACATTTACAACATGTGAAATTTGTCCTACAAATATTAAGGCAGGAAAAGTCGTTGGTTAACATCAAGAAATGTAGCTTTATGAAAGAGGAGTTGGTGTATTTGGGTTTTGTGATTTCATAGTGTTAGTGAAGAGATTTTTCCTTTATAAAATGAACACAATTGACTCTATAATGCCCAAGAAGGAAAAAATAAACTCACAACAGTTGGAGAGATTATCATTGAATTTATAATCTTCCTGTAAATTTTGGTTGAGGTACAACTCCCTCTTCTGGTATAATTTTATATTTTTCAAATTTATAAAATCAGGGTATGCTTTTTACCAAAAAGGAGAGGAGAATTAACACATTTTCATAGCCATGACACAAGTGTGAAAAGCAATGCTTAAACTAACTATTGTTGAAATGAAAGGACTAGAAAATGATTAGTATCGTGACTCACAAATCATACTACTAACACATGTTGACTTGACTCAATACAATTCCAACCATCTACTATAAATAAATGAGCTAAATTCCATTGAACATTGCATTCTCATAGGAAAGGTATATTTAAATGATTGTCAAATCTCACAGACTTTCTCAAAAACATTAACATTTAATTCAAATTACTACACATAGACAATAACATTCATAGGAAATAAATTGAAACTACAAAATTTGATCCTTTATTAAGATTGATTCTCACTCATGCATCACAATACAAGGTGGATCAAAATTTGAGACCCTTTCCATATCAAAATACAAAATATTTAAACATTTTCAACTTGTAACGATTAAGGTTTCTTAAAATGGCTTCTTGGTTGTTAACCGCTATATGGTCTAATAAAGTTGGATAAAAATTGATTAATTTTGTCAGATTATGACAATTCACTTCATTAATTGCTATTTTTTGGGATGGTTATGATTACATCTTGTTTCTTAATTTACGAGACAAGAGAATGAACCATCACTTGATATAAAAAAACCGCGTTGCCTTACTTCATGTGAAATGATCACCACCTAAACTTCTCTATGACTATTGGTATGCCACCTAGATCATTGCCGTGCAGTTCTTTAAATATTGAGGACTACTTAAATACAATTTACAAGATCTCCATCACATTTCTATTCTTGAATTAATTGATTTGAATCAATTTACAGTGTGTACTTTGACATTTATTGCTTCAAACAAATTCTACCAATTTTCCCCTAAATATATTGGTAAATGCCTCTAAATGAATTCTAGAAAAGTGTCAGAGTCCACTAGGGTTAAAGAAACCTGCTTATATGTTACCCCAAAGAGTGAGCTTAACATTTCAATTTTTCTATTATTCTTTATGTGAAACACTTTGAGAAGATCATGATGACTTAATCAATAATGCTATAAAAAATAAATGAGTTTTGAAAACTCTGTCAAAACTAACAAAGGTTTTAAAACTCTATAGAGTTTTGCCCAATTTCATCATTTCACTTGTTTACTTGTTGATAACAACACACTTTCACAACCTTTAGCTCCCACCAGAAAACTTGTGATCTTTACAATGACGGTCATTAGGAAAATACATAGGTTCAAAATGTAATGCCCCCATCTTGTAACCTACATGGAATGAATGCAAAAAATATTCACAATACAATTTATATATGAATGTAAATATATATATATATGCAAACATATATATATTTATATGAATATATATATATATATAGACATTCACAATTAAAAGATAGATAAAATATTAAAATCAGGCAATTACTTTCTACAGGGTTTTAATCAGGAAATTGAGAAATTTAGCAGTATACACAATTTTTCCCCGAACAAGTTCTAATTCAATCACAAAGGGTTTCAATTTCATTTTCCAAATAAAAGATTTCCTTCACAATTTAATTACTCAAATTATTTTCTACAAAGACTGTAACAGAGGTATACATTTCCTCAATCTTATCTACAAAGTTTTCTTCTGAAACTTTCCTAATGCTTAACAAATTCTACAGGGTTGCTCTAAAATTTCCCTATAAAATCTTGTTTTAAAAGATAACATGAAAGTAACAAATTTCTACAAAATATTTTATTTTACAAAATTCACCGTAAAGAAATACAGGAATCACAACCACAATTATTTCCTCATGCAATCTTTAAAATCCACAATTGTACAAAAACTTACACAAATCTAATGCTTATACAGGCAATCTTTCAAAAGAAGACAAATTAAATTAAAATAGGGAAATACCTGTATTCTTGTAGCTTCAAAAACTTGACTGTAGAAGCAAAGCTTTGTTTGCCTGTTGCGTGCAATCTTCTAAAGCCCTTCTAGAACACCAATTTCCAGAATATGCAAATACTAAACCAAAGAACTTCCAGAAATATTAAGCAAATCACAAAGGAAATCACAAATTTTCACAAATCAAATTTTCAGCAAAACCCTATTGTTTTTATTTCCCATGAAGTGTTTTTTTGTTTTCCTCAATTCACATAATATCTTTCGAGAGAATCCTCAACAAGAACAAGCCATTAATTTAACTAACACATTTGGCAAGAAGAAAATATCTTCTAACCACCTCCCGGATGATTCTTTCTTTTCTCACTTATCATCAAGAATTTAATTAATTTTAAAGAATTCAAGAATTCAAATTTCAAATTTCAAATTCCTTTTATTTATTTATTTATTTATTTTAATTTAAAATTCTATTTCCACAAACATTTAAGAATATTTAATCTATTCTCACAATAAAGTAACTTTAATTTAATTAATTAATTAAATTAAATATTAAGATTTTATTTTCAACATCTAAAATTAATTTTAATAAACATTAAAATTAAAAGACATTAATTCTGTATTAAAATAATAAATTTGCCTTTCATAATAAATGAAATCCCAAAGCAGACACACCTGTATGAGACAATAAGACACTGGACTTAGACTAGCGACATGACTAGGTTTAAGACTAGACTAGGAAAAACCTTTTACTACCTCTGATCAACATTTCCATTGAGTCTTGACGTATAGGACTTGAGAAAGCGGGTGTAGATTCGATTGTCGTAATACGCGATCACTGCAATCAGAGCAAATAGCATGCATATACATGTAATTCATGATTCCAACGCACGTGCGAGAAAATCCGAAAATCCGCGAGGGGCCTTGCAAGCGATTGATGTAACCGTTCTCCACCAATACATCACATCAAGCCCGATAAAGAAACAAATGCTCAACGTTAATCAACATGCAGGATATGAATGGTAAATAACATTAGAGAGTAAACATCAATGCTAACATAAAGCGTAGGAAATAATTATCACCATACAATGTATCATCATATCACAAAATAAATCCACTATAAACTCCTAAAATTCGGTGATCAAAGATATCAAAAAAGTGCAAAGTGTATCAAATTGAAGGGTAATAGCTATGAAAACATAAATAGGAAATGGAGATTGCTACACAAAAAATCGGTCAGTCACGTGCAATTTCAAAACTTAGCTAAAGATTGACAAACACACCCTTCTTATTTATAAGTATAGAAGAGTTAAAAATGGATTTGATTAGGGACAAGGAGTGCTAAGGATGAAGGCATGAACCTAGAATTAAAATTACTAACTACCATTTTCTTATCCATTGGGAAACAAAGCCAAGATTTAAAATTAAAGGATCAAACATAACAAAAGTGGGACCACACACCAAAATGAAAGCAAAAGAAAACTATTTACAATGGTAGAAGGCTTACCAACAATGAAAAAGAAGAGGGAACTATTATACATAGTCATTAACGAGCTAAGAAAAATATGACCCTTGACGGTTAAGATTAACATGACACACCCTGAAGGTACCCTTAGAAACTAGAAAGTGACAAGGCTTACATGATAAAGAAGTGTTGTCACTCCTCCTTTGAATGTTTGAATAAGTCACTGAATAAAAAGGTCCCTAGTCTTTTCCTTTACTGCTTCACAAATCACCTCGGCTTTAAGAGTAGTGATTTGGGTAATGAGAATAGAGTTACCCAAACACTGTATGGCGGATGAAAAATAAAAGGTCTCATTCCCTTGATTAAGTGTAGTTGTCCTATCAGTCAAAATAAATTCTGCCAAGACCTAGGAATCACATGTATCTTTGGAATCATTAATTTTTCTTTTTATCTTACAAACAAATATGACCTTTTTTGGAAGTTGTGATTCTATGTGAACATTCAATGATTCTTTTGTGCAATTCTTGTCAACACATACTTCTCTTCTCACTTTCTTTTCCAAGTATCTCTCTCTAGAGTGAATTCTTCTTCCTCTTCTATTTTTGAAGCAAGAATCTGTATGACTTTGGGCTTCAAGAAATCATTCTCTTGAATCTCCATCTTTTCTTGAGTAGCATCAAGAATGAAAGAATGCTCCATATCTTTCTAAATAGTGATATCAATATATATTCTATCATGACCATAAAAATTGTCATCTCCATCTAAATCATCAAAATCCTCATTCTCTAGTCCTGAAAGTTCAAATTCACTCGCATCTCTAGCCATGTGAGTCACAAAAAATCTCAACAACTATGGATGAATCAGATTCAAAAGATCAACTTGGGGTGATTCATCATTACTTAAAACACTAAGTACATCCCTTGGAAGGAGATTTGAAATGGAAACAATCTCACCGCCCAACTCATGGTGCCTTGCCAATTCTTCTTCAATTCTTACAGCTTCAATTTTTACCACCTCAAAGCCAAATATACCCCTTCTCCTCAAGATAAAATGAATTCCTAGAGACAAAGCGTGCATAAGATTAGCTCCAAAATTAGTTTCACTGTGCCTACTAGAACACGAAATTTGATTCAAAATCCTGATGAATATGTCAATAAAACTCCTAACACTTTCATTATCATTCCTTTGAATATTAAAAAGATTTCTCAAGAAAGCTCTTATATTGACCACAATCTTAAATCTCTCAAGAAAACTATTTTTAAGAGTATTCCAATTCGTAATGCTTCCCTCTATGAGTTGCATGAACCATTCTATTGCACGGCCTTCCAAAGATGCAACAAAAAGGTGAATGACTACATTTTCTTCAACAATACTGGAGAAATAACAAGAAGAGGAAAGGGATGCAAATGGTCTTCAAGGTCTTGTGCATTTTCTCCAATGAACATAGGGAGATGTTCCTTAAGCCCTTTGGGAAGCGGGGGATAACTTGATAGTGCCAAGGGGAAAAAAATGGTTCCCCAAGGTCAGGATGATGAAGAGGCCATAAAAATAAATTTCAACTAGGATGTATGGGTTCTTTTTCAAATAGAGTTGCAAATATCAATATAGTTTTAATTTTGATCAATTTTGTGGTGGTACTCTTCAAGTTGGTGGTGGGTTTTGGTTTTGGTTGGATTGAGGTGGCTTGTTGGGATAATGAAAAATTTCAATTCTTGGGAACATTTCTACTACAGGTCTTGGCAGATGTTGTGTGAGCTCTTCTTCTTCTTCAAACACCAAACTACCATGCATATATTCCACTCCACTTCTTCTGTACCACCATGTGAGTGTATTCAACTAAGAGATGATGTCTTCTCATTCTAACATAACCAAATCTAACCCTAGTTATAACATAGGAAAGATTCCTTCATGTGGTAACACCATCTCTGCTCATCATATAATGACAACTCAATAAAATATCTCAATAAATTGGAGATTTTGGTTTTATAAAAATGACTATTCCTTCAATCAATCCCAAAACAGAGTCGCCAAAAATCTGTTAGTGAATAGATTTTTCCTTTATAAAAATGAACACAATTGACTCTATAACACCCAAGAAGGAAAAAATTAACTCACTATAGTTGGAGATATTAGCATTGGATTGATAATATTCCTCTAAATTTTGGTTGAGGTACAACTTCCTCTTCTAATATAATTTTATGTTTTTCAAATTTATAAACTAGGGGTATGATTTTTACCAGAAAGTAGGAAAGAAAAACTAACACATGTTCATAGCCATGACACAAGTGTGAAAAGCAATGCTTAAAATACTTACTGTTGAAGTGAAAGGATTGGCAAATGATCAATATCATGACTCACAGAACAAACTACTAACACTTGCTAACTTGACTCAGTATAATTCCAACCATCTACTATAAATAAATGAACTAAATTCCATTGAACATCACATTCTCACAAGAAAGGTATATTCAAATGATTTTCAAAGCTCATAGGATATCTCACAAACATTAACATTTAATTCAAATTACTACACACAGACAATAACATTCACAGGAAACGAATTGAAACTGCAAAATTTGATCCTTTCTTAAGATCGGTTCTCACTCATGCATCACAATACAAGGGGGATCAAAATGTCAGACCCTTTCCATGTCAAAATATAAAAAATTTAAACATTTTCAAATCGTAACGGTTAAGGTTTCTTGGAACAGCTTCTTGGTTGTTAATTCTATCAAATTATGACAATTCCCTTCATTAATTGTTGTTTTTGGGGATGGTTATGATTGAATCCCATTTCCTAATTGACAATATGGGAGGATGAACCGTCACTTGATATAAACAAACCATGTGGCCTTAATTCTTGTGAAATGATCACCACCTAAACTTCTTTGTGACTATTGGCATGCCACCTAGATCATTCCACGTAGTTCTTTAAATATTGAGGACTACTTAAATCCAAATTACAAGATCTCCATCACATCACCATACTTCAATTAATTATGTTGAAGCAATTTGTGTGCACTTTGGTATTTATTTCTTCAAACAAACTCCACCAATTTTCCCCTAAAAATACTAGTAAATGCCTTTGAATGAATTCTAGAAAAGAGTTGGAGTCCACTAGGGTTAAAGAAACCTGCTTATATGCCACCCCAAAGAATGAACTTAACATTTCAACTTCTCTATTAGTCTTTATGTGAAATGCTTTGAGAAGATCATCATGACTTGATCAATAATGCTATCAGAAAGAAATGATTAATAATGCTATCAGAAAGAAATGATTTTTGAAAACCATATTAGAACTGGCAAAGGTTTTAAAACTCTATAGAGTTCCACCCACTTTTTCCATTTCTCTCATTTAATTCTTGATAACAACACGCTTTCACAACCTTTGGGTCCCACTAACAGACTTGTGTTCTTTATAGTGATGGTTATCAAGAAAACACATAGGTTCAAAAAATGAGTTATGGTCTGATACAGTTTCAAAACTTAGATAAAGACTGACAGACACACCCTTCTTATTTATAAGTATAAAAGAGATAAAAATCAATGGTAACACATAGGAATGTCTATGAATGAATCTAGAGTAGGTTTAGGAAATACTAGATTGGTCAACACCAAGGAGCATGTTTGAAGCAAGGAGCTTTCATGGTTTGGATAGCTTCTATAGGAAGTTATCAAAAATTTCAATAGTATATGTGCCCCCATTACTGATATAATAAAGGGAGGAAGGAGATAATTTGAGTGGACAGTTGTAGCTGAAATAATTTTCAACATATTGAAAGAAAAGGTGACCGAACAATCCATCCTAGCATTGCCAAATTTCAACAAAGTGTTCCAAGTTGATTATAATGTAAGTGGGACAACCATAAGAGGATTCCTAAGTCAAGAAGGAATTCCCATATCCTAATTCAGATATAAGATAAATGAAGCCAAGAGGAAGTATTCAGTGTATGATCAAGAGTTCTATGTTATTGTTCAAGCACTCAAAAATTGGAGACACTCCTTGTTGCCCAAGGAGTTTGTCCTCTATACTGGCCATCATGTATTACATTCTATCAACAACCAAGTTAAGTTAAATCAAAGGCATATGAAATGGGTTAAGTTTCTTCAAAGCTATTCATTTATTCTCAAGCATAGGAGTGGAAAATAAAATTAGGTAGCTAATGCATTGAGTAGGAGGTGCTTGTTATTGAAAGAAATGAAGGTGAATGTTATGGGTTTTGAATCAATGAATGAAATGTATGAGAATGGCCCTAATTTTGGTGAAGCATGTGTAGCTAGTAAATGTCCAATTGAAGGGGATAGAACCAAATGGCCAGAGTATTTTATTCAAGAAGGATTGTTATTTAAGAGACAACAATTATGCATTCTAAAGGGATCTATGAAGGAGAAATTTATTAGAGAAAAACATAGTGGTAGACTTGGAGGACAATTTGGAGTGGTTGAGACTTTAGGGAAGATTAGTGAAGGGTATTATTGGCTACATATGAGTAAGGATGTGAAGAGTATTGTGCAAGGGTGTTCAATTTTTCAATATGTGAAGGGAACATGTCAAAACATGGGCTTATATCAACCTTTAACAATTCTAGAGAGACCATGGGAAGAAGTGAGTATGGATTCCATTCTTGGGATACCAAAGACTCAAAAAGGTAATGATTCCATATTTGTTGTTGTAGATAGGTTCTAAAAAATGGCACATTTCATTCCTTGCAAGAATTCAAATGATGCATCACATGTTTCAAACTTGTTTTTAAAAGAGGTTGTGAGACTGCATGGCTTGCCAAAAAGTATTGTTTTGGATAGAGACACAAAGTTTGTTAGCCATTTTTGGGAGACTCTATGGAAGAGATTGGGTACAAAATTTAATTTTATTTCAGCCTACTATCCTCAAACGGATGGGAAAATAGAAGTGGTAAATCAAAGTCTTGGAAATTTGTTAAGGTGTTTGATAAATGGGAGACCAAAACAATGGGATCTGATTTTGTCCCTATAAGAGAGGGGGACCAACCACGTTCAAGGCCCTAGGTCACAAAGAGCCAAGAGTGGAAGGCTGCCCTAACTTACCTCACTCTAAAGGGGTGTCTTGAAATTAGGGATGAGAATGATGAGGACTATAAGGTCCTTCAATCACTCTACAGACCCAAAATCTAGAATGGGGCTAGGCAAGCCATTTTTTGGGTTCTACACTGCACTTCAGGTAGCTCTCTACCTAAGGACAAAAGCGTGGTTCTAGGATGACAGCACGACACGCTGGCATCTCTCAGGTGTGCTAGCGTCTGTACAACTAGAGGATTGAAAATACAGTAAGAACCATTAGAAAATGAGTTGATGACCTAGCTAGTGATTTCTAAGGGAACAAAACAAAACTATGAAGTAAGAGAAATACAAAGAAATGTGATAAAGTAGATATATTAAAGCTAAGGTGACAAAGATAATCTCACAAAAGAGTTCGTTCACTAGCTAGCTCCAAATGCACATCCACCTACACACAAGAAAGAGGGGAAATTTTTTGGGGCTGTATAGGGGTCTACTCCTCACAAACCTGTGCTTGGTGTTTCCATCTCCACAAACAAAAATTTTAAGACAACAACAATAAAGAAATGTATGATAAAGGAGAAAAGAAAGAAGAGGAACACAATAAACATTGCAAAAAAGTAAAGTGCTACTCAACCAAATTGTAGAGGAGAGAAGCATAAATGCTTACCACCTCCACTAAGAGCTCACTAGCTAATGGAGGAGAAAAAAGGACTCAAGCCCCTACTACAATGGTTTGTTCCACACTTGCTCTATGGAGCTGATGGAGTGTTGTTGCTACTAGTATGGAGTGCCAAAGTGCTGCTTGAGAGTGCTTGGGAATGCCAAAAGAGATTGCTAGAATGCTTGAAGATTACAAGAGGATTTGAAGAGATGAAATAAATGAAGAATGAATCCATTTGAAGGAAGAATGAGAAAGAATAAGGAATTTTCAGGCTCATATCAAAGAAGGACATTACAAAGCTTCCCACAGGAAGTGTAAAACCGCTCCAATAGGAAGTGTAACACCTTTGCCAACTTCAAACACATGAATCTTTTAGATGTAACCGCATCAAGACAAACGCTCAGGAGTCGCTGCGGATGTCCGCATGCCACACAAGCATCCTGTAACAATTATTCTTCTACCAATGCAAAAGACAGATGCCAAGTGGAATGAAGGCAGCAGGTTGATGTGGAATTTTTCCTTCGGATTTGGTTTTCTAAGGTGAGGAAGTGTAGAAGGAAAATTTGTGTAAGGGGTGTAAATTTGCTCCTATACATTTTTTCCCCACTTTAGCGAGCACGGGTACTGATGAGTGCTTTGGTAAAGTAGATTGGAGAGGAATAGAGTAAGAAATTTATACCTGAACCGTCAAGGGAGCAGATTGTAATCTAGCGACCTCAAGAGTGCATAACCAGCAACAGACTTCATAGCCTTGTAGAACTATGAAGTTGTAGAATGAAATCATCTTACAAGCCCACAAACCTACAAGGAGGCATCCCCCAAGATCTCGTACATGAAGGAGCCCTAAGAAGTAAGCACCTCACGTGCCTATAGATCTAAAAGCAGCGTGTCCTCCAAGATCTCTCGCATGAAGGAAATCCCAGAAAAGCACCTTACAAACTCACGTATCTACAAGGAGGCATCCCCCAAGACCTCCTACATGAAGGAAGCCCATAAAGCATCCTAGAAGCTCATGCACTGGCAGTAAAAGGCATCCACCAAGATCTCTCACATGAAGGAAACCCAAAGAAAGCACCCTACAAACCCACAGACCTATCGAGGAGCAACCCCCAAGATCACTCACATGGAGGAAGCTTAGAAGAAGTGCCCTATAGGCCTGTAGACTTGTAGGGAGGTATCCCCCAAGATATCTCACATGGAGGAAACCCAAGGAAGGGGACTCTGCAGAGTCAAAAGTGGCTTCATAGGGTGCACCTGATAAAGAGACATGTTACCTACGATAGAACATGTCGAAGTAGCCACACAAGAAAGTAAAGGAGAATCATGCAAAACATCAACAAGTTGGAAAAATTTCCAAAGGGTCCTGAATGGATATGTTAAAGGTCAACTCAAGGGACACACTATTTGAAAGTACGGAAGAGATGTTTCTTTCTCAAATCAATTCATCATCAAGAAATCCTTTTGAAAGATGTTCACTTCATCAAGGAATTTGAAAGGAAGAAAATTACCCCACGTGATGGGAAGGTCAAAATTGCTCCCACCTTGGAGGAAGGTTCTCAAGTTCTTTCTTTACAAACCCATGATGAAGGAAACATGGTCCATTAGGGTTTCAAGCCAAGAATGTGATTGTTTGAAGAAAGGTTTGTGAAGATTCTTGAGAAAATATCCATTTGGTAATGAATGTGTTTTCTAAAAATAGAAGTGTCATAGAAATGGCATTGTCACACATGAAAGGGACAACTCAAGCAAAGAAGAGAAAAATATAAGAAAGGAGAAAAAGAGAAAAACATAAAGGGCACAAGGGTAGCCTGATATTTCAGGGTCATAACTGTTCATAAATATATACGTATAATAATAGTATATAAAATGAACTATCATCAACCCCCTACTATATCAAACCATGTGAAGAATGCACAAGAAGACAAAGTAAAATAAAAACGTCAACATGGAAGGGAAGCCTAAATTCCCCCAACACTTTGCATCATCCCCAATTTACCAAAAATAAATCAAAAACATGGAAGAATGATGATACAAATAGAAGAAGGTTTACAACACAAAAACCACGCCTGTATATGAGCATCAACAAGGGTGAAAAGGGTCATCCAGGCACACATAACACAATCATGGGGGAACACATCACAAAATGCACACATCTAATCTAAAGATAAATAAGGAGCCTCCCCCTAACATTGATTGGCCAAGAGCTCATCTACTTCCCACTCTAGAGCATCGTAGAGGAAGGAGGATGATCCTGCATTGGTGGATGTTAAGA